>JAKLMY010000179.1:0-61079 GCA_022814645.1 Ganoderma meredithae
TCCGGATTGTATCTACAGTACACAAACAAAGGAAACCATAAAAGGTAACTAAGTATGCATAGCCACTAAGGCTGTGTCCACAGCCTCTTCCCTCCGGACCGTCCTTCTGGCATACCCAGAGTTCAACAGATTCTTCACTTTCTATTTCCTCTTACTGTAGTACATTGGCTCCAGTGTTTCCATCCCACCCAGCCCCTCCCCCCTACTTCATGGAGGCCTACCTCTCCTTACATCAACCCAACAGGCACACTGCTCCATTTACCCACGTCATTCTCTCCCCTTTGGCATCCCCCTACCCTCAGTGTTCCCCCGTAATGTCCCTTCCCCTACTACTCACCACAGCTCATCTTGCTCCCCTTGCCATCAGTCCACTGCATCCCCCCCTGGTTATCTCTCATGCATCACCCATGCCCATGTGTATCACTTAGCTTGCATATTGCCCACCTGCATCCTTACTTTCATCCCAAGCAGTCATCCTTCAGTAGGATAGTGACAGTGGCACTGGCACCATCGGCCGAGATGGCACTATAATCATTGAATATATCTATCTATCTATCTACCCTAGTGACACTCCCGTTATCTTTCCAACTCTGGATAGATAAGTCACCCGTAAAGCGCCCATGCCAGTGCGCCGCGCAAGGCTTGTAGTTCAATGGGCTCAGGCTGCCAGTACTTGCACCTAGCAAATCGCTTGTAACAGTGTCCGTAGTGTATTTACTAGCTTAATATTACAGATATCGTAGTTCTCTACTTGTATAGACGGGCTACAGCTTTCTTGGTCAAGATCAGATGAGACCAGGCTCGCCATCTCGGAGTCCAGCCCTGACCAAGTTCAACATGAAGTTCCTGGGGGGAGGGGGGTTGTAACAGCCTCTTAGGTTTGCAGATGGCTGCGCCCCCTTGTCAGACGCAGATAATCTGGACCGGACACCAGGAAGCCTCTGTTCGAGAAAGGCAGGATGGGCAGTACGAGGCTGGAGGTGAACGCGGCACGCGACACTGATGCCACTCGCGACCACAACCAGGCTACACCTGGTTATTGCATTATTATTATTTTGATAGCTCCTATATCGGGCCTACATTAGCGCCTATTTACAATCGCTCGAAATCTTCATTTTAACTATCACCTCCTTCCTCTCTCCCTAAATGCAAAATCTGGCCGCAACTAAATGTGCAATCTCTTTGCATCTCAAACTTTTCGCGAGCTGATTCTGGAAATAGGGCGATTGAAAGATGTAAATAGTTGTACAAGGCGAAAGTCACGCCAAAGTGGCAGGCGCCCCACGTGGCATTGGTAGGCCGTGAATGAGCCCAACCTTATACTTGATCGAGTGCTCGGCTAGCTTCGGTTGGATAATTTTGTGGCTGAGGCCTGAGGAAGTCGCGATAAGGGATTTTTGTCAAGACGGACCTCGATCTCTCCCAAGCTGCCCTCTGCTCACCACAAAATTCAACAGGCATATACTCTGGTATGCATCCTTAAACTTAGGTTTGTGGACAATGAGAATGGGGTACTCAAGGTGGCCAAAAATTCATACATCCGAGGACCGGTTAAATAGTGTAATTGTTGGTCATTACGAGCTACAACAGGCTCCCGGATTGATCGGTTATCCACCGCCCACAACTCACCCAACCCAGAGTCCGTCCTCATCCTCATCGAGCCTGGCTATGCCAAAGCGTAAACTT
This sequence comes from Ganoderma meredithae, assembly GCA_022814645.1. Classification (NCBI taxonomy): domain Eukaryota; kingdom Fungi; phylum Basidiomycota; class Agaricomycetes; order Polyporales; family Polyporaceae; genus Ganoderma; species Ganoderma meredithae. The sequence continues at coordinate 1,687 of JAKLMY010000179.1, forward strand.
GACTCTATTGCCACCGAAGCCCACAATCCATCCAAACGTCTCAAAGTTCATCCAGACGGCACAACTCACCACTCCGAGGAGATGCTCCAAGCAGCCGCAGCTGCTAGTACTGGTGCTATGGAGACGGAGGTGGACTCCACCACCAGACCAGGTTCAAGTCGGTCGACGAGCCCGCACAATCCTATGAAACGCGCACGCGAAGAGGAGGAGGAAGAGCAGCCCGAGAGGAACAATAATGGAGAGCCGAGCAACCCTCCTCCACCACAGCAACACAAGCACAAAGTCCGCAAGCTGGTGCCCCCGCGACCCTTCCCCACCGTGCCCGCATCCGTGTCTGCGACTGGCCCCCGCTCGGCGCACACCGAGGGCAAGAACCAAATTTGCATCACGCGTCGCACCGAGCTCGGCGCGTACCTCAGGCGCTGCAAGGACGTCTTTCTCAAGGACGGGTGAGTGGCTTGTGTGCATTTCTCCTCTTCGTGCTGCTCCCCGCGCCCCGCCTGACCATGCGACTGTGACTAACTATGGACGTGTAGGTACAAGACGCTGCACCTGAGCGCGATGGGCGCGGCGATCCCGCACCTGATGCAGCTCGCGGTCTCCCTCCCTGGCGTCCTGCCGTACTCCGCGGACGAGGTGCGCACAGAGATCACGACGGGGAGCGTCGAAGTGCAGGATGAACTTATCCCAGACGACGACGACGAAGACGTCACGTACCGCACCCGCGGGAAGAGCACCGTCAGCATCGTCATCACGGTCGGGGACGGCATCGACGAGCCTCTGCCTACGGGGTCCGCTGGGAAGGGGGGTGGGCGGAAGAACAAGCTGGGGAAGGGGCCCGGTCCCGGCGCATCGTCGGGCAAGCAAAAGGGGGGCGGGAAGCGTGGGCAGAAGGGCGGAGGAACATGATCGTCCTTCCTGAAGACGAAGGCGGCATTGCCAGGATCGAGGTGCTACCGGTTGGCCACCGCAGCACCATGTCGTGCCAGCCTCCGTCACAACCGCCAGATGAATACCAAGTCTAGGTATGAGATAGGGGACGCAGGCAACTGGTATACGGCGGAGGATACGTAGGCTGTGTACCTTTTGAGTAAATTTTGATTCATTGCACCTTCATCGTTGGATGTCTTGAATCTTCATGAAGTCTGTTCAAGGGCACTCGGTTCTCTAACGCTGCGAACAACACTAAGTAGTGTGCAACCGGACGGTCAAAGACTTGCTGGTAACCAGTAAAGGCCCATGCATGTGCTCGTGCACGACCGAGGCGCCGTCAGTACTGCTCGCCACTCGGACAATAGTCAACCCCAGATGACATGGAGAACACTAGTCGTAACAACACGTTACAGACATTTCAACACTTCGTAAAGGCAACAGGTTTGACAATCGAATAGCGATGCACAGCAAATCTTACTTGAACAACATGTGCGTTGAGAAACATGGTGGGGTCGACTTTGATCCTGGAACCTGAGAAACGGAAACCGAGCACATCACCAAACGCACTCCAGGCCCTAACACAAGTTGTAGCCACGCACCTTGACGTCAAAGAGACGTCTCGTAACGTTGACGCTATCCTTGGTTATCCAACGAGGATCGGCCCCGCGCCGCTTGTCGTGCTTGCCGTCCGCACATGGCAGCGCAGGCGTCCTATTGGTTTTCTCGCCCTCATCCTTGTCCACAGCTCCGAGTCCTACAACCGCCGCCGCAGGCAGGCCGGACGGGAGGACGACAGCGTCAGCCGCCCCCGCAGTCTCAGCCACACGCTCCCGGACCTCCTCGTGCCCGACGTCCTCCTCGCCCGACGTCCCCCTGCCCCCCGCCGCGCTCGGCGTGCCCAAGCGGAGAGGGGCTCCAGCAGTGCGGAGCCGCCCGAAAAGTCAGATGTCGTCGTCGTCAGAGAAGAACTCCTCATCGTCGTCGTCGACGCTCTGGAGGTTCGTGAAGTCGACCTTGTAGCGGAGAAGGCCGCCGATGCCGCCGAAGCCCTTGACGAACTGCGCGCCCTCCTGCGAGCGGTTCGTGACGAACTCGAGGTTCGCGCCGAACTCCTTGTACTTCTCCGCGAACCACTCGAGCAGCGGCTCTGGATCGATGATCTTCTCCATCTCAAGCCCGGTCGACTTGTCGATGAAGCGATCACGCTCCTTCTCCTGCTCCTTGTTCACGTGGATCACGATCTCCTCTGTGGGCCACGACATAGTGAGTGAGTCAGTTTGCTCGCGAGAGGAGGATCGGTGTGCGACTTACCACTGGCACCGTTGCGGAGGACGTAGCGGGTGATGTCTAAGTTCTCCCAGACAATGAGGGTCTCTACGGCGCCGAGCTCGAGGGCCTTGAGCGTGTCGTCGATACCGAAACAGTACTTGCCAGTGTCCTGGCTGATCTCGTCGAAGTACTTCTGGATGAGCTTCTTCTCCTGGACGAACTTGACATTCGAGAGAGCCTCCGCTGCGAGCTCAATGGCCTGTCACATGATCTCAGCACATCGGCACACGACTGCAAAACGCGAAGGTGGGAACACACCTGGTTGAACCCGTTCTCGCCACCGTAACTGACGTCGACGACCTTGATGATCTTGGCACCGAGCCGAGGGTCGAACATGTCGCTCTGCGACAACTCGGTCTTGAAGTCCGCACTACCGGCGAGCACAAGGCCGGTCACGTTGACTTTGTCGTTCGTGATGAAGTGCTGGACGGCCAGCTCGGCGACTTTGCGGACGTAGTTGTGACGCTTCTCGTCACGGAGACGGGCGAAACGGAGCGCGGACTGACCACCACGGCCGTGCTTCTTCGGGAGGTCGACGGTGAATTTATGGATGACCTCGCGGGTGTTCCCCGCGACTGTTCCGAAGAGGGTGCCATTGCCATCCATGACGATGAAGCCGAATTTGGAATCGGACTCGAGCAGCTCTTGGAGCGCTTCGGTGTGGAATTTGTTGTCGCACAGGTACAGCGACCTACGTCCAAAAGCTTTGAGATGGGAGGGTGTTGCATAGATTGGGTGTGGGGACGTACGTATTGATCGGCTTGTGCGGCTCGAAGTCGAAGGAAACTTTCTTTTCCTTGCCTTCGTCCGTGAGGATAGTGCCTACGAACAGCACCAGACCGTTCGGGGGCACCCTGTTGTACAACTTGAGACGTTGCTGGGTGGAAGTGATGGCTGCGAGCACAGAGAGACGGTTGACCCGGGATTTGATGTTTGAGGCCGTTCCATACTCCTGCGTCAACATGGCTGAGACACGAGAAATTTGATCCTGCAACCCAAGGTGAGCGATCGGATGGCGATCCTAGCACAACTCATGCACCTTGGGCGGGATGATAAGCGAGATCATGGAAGTACCCGCTCTGGAACATGCGATGAGCAGGGGCAAGTAGGGAGAACGATGGGTGGGACGTACCCTCTGGCGGCGTCGAGGCTCTTGATGAGCTTCTTGACCTTCCACATCTGAATGTTCTGCTCCGCTGGATCCTGACTCATCTTGGCAGCAGTCTACAGCCCGTAGAGAGACCTTTTTTGCGGTGTTGAGGGGGAAGGAAGGAAGAAGGGAAACGGAGAAGAGGAGCAGTCGGTCGGTACGATGACTATGCAAGCCCCGGGTCCGAGGCAGAAAGATTAGAAGCGCCCGCTCTGGAGCCACCGGGCAAACAGCCACAAATACACGCAACTCTCGCTCGACGCCCTCCCTGAGTTGTGGTCCCGTCCGTCCTGTTCGCGGTCACCTCCCCTCGCTCTCTCCCCCACTCGCCCTCCTCGACATCTTCTACAATGGCCGCCCCCTTTTCTGACGGTATTGGCATTGCCAACCTGCCCAACCAGGTGAGACAACACGGGCTCCTTGATTGCGCAGCGCGAACGCTAAAGGCGCGATGCATTTGCCCGTTGTAGAGGCATAAGATTGTCGCCAAGCGCGGAGCGCACTTCACCATTATGGTTGTTGGTGAGTACGATCCAATCCTATGCTTCTGCGTCCTCGTTGGTCGAAGAAAATGGGGGGTCTGGATGAAGGCTCGTCGAACTTGCTGGTTGTTATGCCACGCTGTCCTGCATTCAGTCTGTTTGATACCATTTGGGATGCTGAGATCATTTTCGTCCACTTCGTTTGGAATAACTATCTCTAGCCTTGTTGGAATTTGCACATTGAAAAGCAACCTTGCGCCCGCGCGAAGAGGTTGCGACATTGCTGGCTCTGTCAGTTGTCTATGCGTAGTCGCTCCACCTCTTCCATTCGCTGTGTTCCCAGCATGTTCGGATGAATTTTCTCGGTAGGCGTAGAGCCTCTTAGACTTGTGTCCATGATTCCACGCTGCGCACACAGACCCCTCTTTCGAGCAGTCCAACCAAACACCTATGTCACCCATGCCCTGCACAAGTCCTGACCATACCCTTACACAGGCGAGTCTGGCCTTGGTAAGACCACGTTGATCAACACCCTCTTCTCAACCGAGCTGTCTCCGGCCAAGAACTACACCAGGCGTCACCAAAAGCAGCTCGACAAGCTCACCGAGGTTGAGATCATTAAGGCCGAGCTCGAGGAGAAGCAGTTTAAGACGAAGCTCACCGTCATCGACACTCCCGGCTTCGGTGACTACGTCAACAACCGCGACTCATGGGCGCCCATTGTCGACTTCATCGACGACCAGCATGAAGCATATATGCGCCAGGAGCAGCAGCCCGAGCGAAGGGAGAAGATTGACCTCAGGGTTCACGCCTGTTTGTACTTCATCCGCCCAACGGGCCACACGTGAGTTCCCGTTGGCAGAACGCAGTTTTTGCACATTTGTTGATTAAGATGTTGCAGCCTTAAGCCCCTGGACATTGAGATCATGAAGCGTCTGGGCACGCGTGTTAACCTCATCCCTGTCATCGCGAAGGCCGATACCCTCACGCACGCCGACATGTACACCTTTAAGGACCGCGTACGTAACACTTGGCAACCGATTTTCTCTTCTCAAAACTTACACTTCTCTGCGGGAATATAGATCCGGCAAGTTATCCAGGCGCAGGGTATCCGCATTTACCAGCCCCCTATTGAGGCCGACGATGAAGTGAGCGCTGAGCACGCCCGCATTCTCACTGAGGCCATGCCGTTCTCTATCATTGGCTCAACTGAGGACGTTGTCACCGCCGACGGACGCACCGTCAAGGGCCGCGAGTACTTGTGGGGTATTGCGGAGGTGGAGAACGAGGCGCACTGTGACTTCCGGAAGCTTCGGTCGCTGCTGATCCGGACGTACATGCTGGACCTGATCTCGTCGACGGAGGAGCTGCACTACGAGAACTACCGGCAGGCGCAGATGGAAACGCGCAAGTTTGGGGAGCAGAAGCCGCGCAAGTTCGAGAACCCGAAGTTCAAGGAGGAGGAGGAGGCGCTCCGGAAGCGGTTCACGGAGCAGGTCAAGGCGGAGGAGGCCCGCTTCCGTCAGTGGGAGCAGCACCTCATCGCGGAGCGCGACCGGCTCAACAAGGACCTCGAGATGGCGCACAGCGCGATCAAGGCGCTCGAGGCCGAGCTCGACAACCTCCAGGTCGGCTATGGCCGTGGCACTGGCAGGCGGTGAGCTCGCCATATGCGCGCGCGCGACGCCCGAAGATTGTTGGATTGTCTTTATTCCATCCTGTCCGCCCCGCTTTCGCCACCGTGTTACAAAATACCTCGAATACTTTCCTGTTGCAGTGGTCGACTCTCCGTTCCGCACGATACCCGCCCGACCCGCGCCCGCTCCTTATACAATATCATCCCGTTGTGCTTTGTTGTGCCTCTGCTGCTGTGTCTGCGCACCGCAGTTTGCTAGGCTCTTTCGGAAGGACGTACATACGTACTGCGCCTAGTGGATCCGGATCCTTCGTGACCCTCGCTCGTTGATCTGTCTGACTTTCGCATACGGTATACGTAGTGATGTTTGTCACTTTGATGGTTATTAGCTGATAATGATCTTTTCATGAATGCGTTACAGTCTTGAGGGCAGGAACTTGGACGTGACTTATGAGGGCGTCCCAATATGCGCTGCGCGGAGATATCTACCTGAGTTCTTTTCCAAGTCCCTGTTCTTGTGGGGCTGCTGTAGTGGCTAACTTGTATCTGAGGTACTCGATATTCATCGAGCAAGTATGAAGCTGAACTATACATCTCTCTTCCCCTTCCCCAGATCTCACAAACCCGCCTATGTAATGCACAAAGTAAGGTCGCTTCAACTTCAACTGGTGTTCGCACTCGATCTTGCCCAAGTCTCCCATTGTACGGTAGGCCGAGTACGCGTTTTGCTGTCTCCATCCACTGGCGGTCACAGCTCAAGACTGTCGGCAACCACACAAATATTATTCCTCACAAGACGGCACTACGGATTCCTCTTTGCGGTGGGCTATCCTCCCTTCCAGCGACGCATCGCAGTGGTTCCTTTGCCGACGAAGGCGACGCCGTGACTCTGGCGGTGCACTTGTCGCTGACGGTAGCGGGCGCATGGGTGGCACCATCACCGGCGATACTTGTTCCAACAAGTACTCTCCCTATCCCGGATCTTAATGCATTGGCTCGGAATGCATTCATACCGGAGTGCATGGATTCCTTGGCCCGCGCCCTCGAGCTCAGTCACTGCAGATGCTGAGTGATCGAATGGCATGCCGGACGCGGCATGAGGGAGGGAGCAATACGAACCTAACTGTCTCAGCCGGTGTCTGGCAGCCAATTCTTCCAAGTGAGCGTTGAGCGCGAACATCTCGACAACCATCACTGACTAGGCATACTCAGAATTGGCAAACACGATGGATGCAGTTACCTCTGCCGAGTCCGCCGGTTCTTTGACAAGTTCGCCACCTAGTAATCAGGGACCAACGTCACCAGTCCGGGACTTGCTAGCAGGCTACCTCTTACACCATGGACCTGGCCGTCTAGCCCACTCCCATACTAGACCTGGATCTTGTAGTGATCGAACCGAGAGTCCATCCAAAGAAGGTACGTGCTCTATGTGTCGTTTGAAATAAACGCTCTTAGTAAACGTATGCAGAAAAAAGGTATCCTGGAAGTCATTCTGCATGATTCGACACCTACGCGGCAGTCGTCGCTTGTTGCGCGTAGAGCATACCTTCTACCGGGCGAGTACGATAGTCCATGAGTGACTTTTCCTGTTCCGTGCTAACACTGCTTTCGATGACTGGCTGTTGACTGGCCGCTCTGCCTCTGATTTTTCTGGGCAGCATAGCCACGGTCAAAGGAAGCTATTGGTTGCCCCTCTTTGCCGCCCCCCAACTGCGGTTCGACCATGGGGTGTTCGGCATATATATAACGCTTATTGTACGACATGAATCTCCAAATTCCCGGGCAGGTCTTCGTCGGTTTTTCCTTTTTATTTTCCAGTCAGGATGATTGCAGCCGGCCTACTTGCTCTTTCACTTCTTCCTTTCTCCTTGGGCAGGCCCACGCCGGTTGCTCAGCAGCCTCCTCCGCTTCCTCGGCGAGATATTATTGGCGGCCTGCTGGACAGCGTCATTAGTATGCCCATGCTCCTGGCTCTGAACCCCGCCAACAAGACTGGCCTCATCGACACCCTTTTGGATATTAGCAACCCGGCGAGTCCCAACTACGGTCAGCACTTGTCGAAAGCTGAGGTACATCTGCTCACATGGATAGGCGACCGGCAGTGCTGATAATCTATCCAGGTAGAATCGTTTGTAACGCCGCAGCAGGAGAGCGTTCAGGCCCTCACCAATTGGTTGGCGCGGTATAACGTCACGCCGGAGGTCATCTCACCGGCCAGAGACATTCTGCGCATCCGAGTCCCTATCACGACTGCGAACGCGCTCTTAAGTGCCAACTACACCGCATTCGCGCACAATGAGACGGGAGCAATCGCCCACAAGACGGATGTGTACTCCATCCCTGCCGCTATGCAGCCGCATTTGGCCGCGATCTATCCAACTACACAGTACGTCTCGACGCCATGCTGTTGACTGCCATGCTCTACAAGCTCAACGATCACCGGGATACCCGGGAATGACTTGCAGGATCATGCCTGCTCTTCGGAAGCAATCTCTTCGAACAGTCGACCTGCCGAAAATGTCAGTGGCAAAGAGCTCGCGGTCGAAGCGGGCAACGCTTCCAGCCCATTGCGTCGACGGGATCGACCCAAGCTGCGTGCAAGCGTTGTACAACTTCCCAACTGCCCCAGCAACAGCGCCGAACAACAGTCTCGCAGTCAGCGGTTTCCTAAACGAAATTGCGAATCGGACGGACTTGACGGTGTGGCCAATATGTTCCCCTCCAGGTTGCTAGTCTCTGCTGACCTGGCGAGCGTAGGCGTTTTTGTCGGCTTTCAGACCGGACTTTACTTCCGGGACGTTCAACGTCCAGAGCGTAGATGGCGGAATCACTAGTGGCAAGGGGACATTGGAAGCGGTATGTTCTAGTGGCGATAAGTGTGCCATGTGCTGATTATTTCCTTGCAGAGCCTCGACATCCAATACACCGTCGGTCTGGCTACGAATGTCTCGACGACATTTGTCTCCGTTGGCGAGAACAACCAAGATGGTAGCGCTTTCGGCTTCTTGGACATCGTCAACTTCTTCCTCGCCGAGGACAACCCGCCACTCGTTCTCACCACAAGCTTCGACTTCCAAGAGACCTCAGTTCCTCCTGACGTTGCACAGTGAGTTAGCGCCTGGCCTATTCATACATATTATATGGTCGTACTACCCACCTCTGCTCCATCACTCAGAATGTTATGTTTCGCATATGCGCAACTTGGAACTCGTGGCACAAGTATCCTGTTTGCCTCCGGAGACGGTGGTGTGGCCGGCCAACAGGCATCCGACACGTGCCCCGACGGGAAGTTGATTCCAACGTTCCCCAGCACATGCCCATTGTACGTTCTCCTCGTCATCTCCTGCATGTTTCCATTCATGTCGACTCCAAACTTCCCTTGCAGCGTGACGTCCGTCGGGAGCACGGAAGGCGTCGCCCCCGAAGTCGCCGGCACCTTCTCCGCCGGGGGTTTCTCGAACATCTTTCCGCGGCCCGACTACCAGGCCTCCGTCGCGCTCGCGTACCTCGACGCGCTCAACCTCACCTCCAGCCCGCTCGCCGGGCACTTCAACACCACTGGCCGCGCGTTCCCCGACGTGTCGATGACGGGGCGCGATATCACGATCGTCGCCGCGGGCGTGCCGCAGCCGGTGCTCGGCACGAGCGCGTCGACGCCGATGTTCGCGAGCATGGTCGCGCTCGTCAACGACGAACTGCTCAATGCGGGGCTGCGCCCGCTCGGCTTCCTGAACCCGCTGCTGTACTCCGCGGGCGCCGCGGGCGTGTTCAACGACATCACGGTGGGGAATAATCCGGGGTGCGGGTCGGACGGATTTCCTGCTCTCAAGGGCTGGGATCCGGTGCGTCGTATTTCTCTTTTTCAAGTTCTTGTGGCTATTTTTTGTTTTCGTGGTTTGGCGGTGCGTTGCCTGGATGTTCTGACATACGTTTGGACTTGATAGCTCACTGGCTTGGGGACACCCGACTTTGAGCGGCTCCTGGCGGTCGCGAAGGCAAGTGCGGCCTTTAGAGCGAGGAAGTGAGGAATGGACACGGACAGCAGCTTACTCCTGTTTTACGACGGCTCGATATACCGGTATTAAGTACATAAAGGAAGGAACAGTACGAATGGACACGTAGGGTTGCATGCATGTTGCACATTCACTCACTCAGAGCCGACTCATGTTCCATGATGTCCAGGCAGAGAAGGGTCACTGTCATTTATTCAAAAGGGCATGTTTATAAGGATGCCAGGCACAGCGAGGACAACAGTGAGAAGCATTGAATGGGGAGGCGAGATGAGATTACGCGGTGCTATGTAGTGGTATGTCTGGAACAGTTGTTCGTGTCCGAAAATGATGTTACTCTTACAAGACCACATAGATTGCTATACATTGGTTTGTGAATTGTCCAGGTTGAAGAAGCGGCATCAGGAAGGAGGCTGGGATGGGATTATTGAAATAAATGTAGGAGTGGGGGTTGACGCGAAGTCTTCGGAATGAATGTGCATGCTTTAGGGTATCATTCATCCAAGCGGCGAGAGCGAAAGCGAACGTCGTCGTACCATCAATCCTTGTTGAGCCAGGGGTCTTTCAGGAGCTCTTCAATAGAGCAGCGGTCCTCCGGCTTCCAGGTCACCATCTTCCGCACAAATTCCAAGAACTGTGCCTTGTCCTCTCCCTCCAAGTTCTCTTCCAATTGTTCAAGGCTGTCTTCGGTAACGCTGGCCGCGCCGACCCAGTTCCCTGGAAAAGCGAAAGTCCGGTCAGTCCATCCAGAATGGAGCGAAACGATAAATCAAACTCTCGCCTTGCTCGTCAAAATACTTCCAGGGAATCCAGTCTACTTCATTACGCTTCAGAAAGTCGACGGGTAGAGGACCGAGCAACGAGAACATGTGCGCGAGATGGTTCACAGTTCGATATTTATCCTCCAACCCACCAGCCGTCTTGAACATATGTGTGCCCTCAAACATGTCCCAAATCTGTGTCGGAACAAGTTCAGTGAGCATAGAACCGAGTAATCATCTGCGCTTTCTCGTACCATTACGCCGACAGACCAAACGTCCACCTTCTCGTCCCACGGTATTGCCAGGATGACCTCTGGTGCACGATATACGTCCGGCTGGATGAGGTCAGTGCGCTCCCGAAGCGCGCCTCGCCGAAGTCACACAGAATCGGTGGACCGTAGTCCTTCCAGTCCATATGTATGTCCATCAATCTAGACAAATAGATGACGCGATCACCCTCTACTTTCCGGGGGCTCGGATTCTTCCATTCTTCCTCCTCGAACTCCTCGAGGATTTTGGGGCTATCCAGACTGAGGAGAATATTTCCCTCTTGGATATCTGCAACAGGGGGTGAGGATGGGTCGACCGTGGCAGAAAGTCCGAAACGGAAAAAAAGGGAGGAACGAGACGAACCAGCGTGAATCATCTGGGCTTCTGTGTGCAGGTAGTGGAGTGCACTAAGGACGTGCAGCAAAATAGACCTGAGCAACTGCTCAGGAAACCGCCTTTGCGGAAACAGTGGTAGAGCGTGGTCGCCATCGGCTTGTAAACGAAGCACGGAAACGGGGAGGGATCGGAGGACTTTGGATGCGCCGGGAGCTCGAAATGGTCGAGCGCGGTGCGAATGAATGTCCGTCCAACGTGCTCTGACGCGTGAAGGCTATTGAGGTGTTTGAGAGCCGAAAGCTCGCGTTCGACGGGGATGCGCATCTGGGTACAGACTTTGACAGTTACGTGATAATGTTCCCTGTGGAGGCGAAAAAATCGTCAACCGCGACAGGCAAAGTGCTGCGTACACAATCCTGAGACTTACACGAGGTCGCGGCAAAGCCAGACGGTCGAATATGCGCCATGGCCAAGTTTGGCGACCACCTGATACCGCGCGTGGAGGACGTCCCATATTCGAACGGGGTAGAAATCCCTTGGGGCATGCGACGTCAAGCTCTCTTCTTCAATAAGTTCGCGGGCATCAATTGTTTCAAAGTTGGTTGTAGTGGGATGTGGACGAGGAGGCTGGGGAGGCCTTGGATGGGTCAGGGTGGCGAAGGCGCGGCGGAAGTTGAGCAGGTGGTGGCGAAGGGAAGCCCTCTCAAATTTACTTCTGTAGGGCGGCTTTCGGAGGTGTTGGTGTGACAAAACAGTCGAGCAAAGTAGCATGTGAACGTGCACGAATACTGCGTGAGGTCGGCGTAGAACTGTGGCGCAACCTTGGGCACGTCCGTGAGGCCGCAAACAGTTGAGAGCGGCCGTACTCGGAAAAGACCATGGCGGAGGTCGCAGAAGAAGGCGAGCTAAGGCCCGGGGCGACCTGTGCATATGTGCTACTTCTCAAGTCCTTTGACTGCGAATGGTTCAATATTAACCTGCATCGATGCCGAATGGCGCCCAGGAGCGGACCGACTGCGGATGAGCGCAGCGTAGGCGCGCCGGCCACCCACAAACACCAGACGCAACGGACAGGCCACACAGGATTCGCTTCACTTCGACTTGCCTCTTAACCATCGCGGCCCTTGTTCCACTTCCTCCCGCTCGCCCTTGGCCGGTCTTCTTCTCATGGCTGAGTCCTTCTATGCAGCATGCGCACAAGTCTTGTCACTCTGCCAGGCGAACAAGGACGACCTCGAGACTCTCCTCCATCCCGAGACAGGCTTCGCCCCTCGCCTTCGTGAGATATGCGACCAGCAGTAAGTATTTAGCCCGTTGTGTGATTTTAATCGCCCATCCCGACGCGCAACTTTAAGACTTGTAGAACTGCAAGACGCCGCAGTGGATGGGAGCGTATCGTCAAGCGAATTGGATGCCCTCAAAATGGAGAGCGATACTTGGGCACTACTGCAGGCCCTCATGTCGTATGTCCTCGCTTTATATCTCGTCGCACGATGATATAAACAACGCCGTGAAGACTCCGCAAAACCACCCCGCCCGCCTACCCTCATCCCCGAGACCTTCTCTCAGCCAACCCCTACACCCCACCCGCCACCCTCGCCCAATCCATCATGCACGCCTCACCCCTTCTATCAGCACTCGTAGTAGTTCGAGAATGGCTTCATGACTCTGCTCCTCTGCCGGTAACACCTGGCGCGACCAACGGCTACTGGCGGTTTACCCGGAACGCGGTCTTGCAAGCCAAGCGGACAGGCCGGGCCACTGGAGGCGTGGTTGCAGAGCTGGACCCAGACGCAATGAACAGGGATGGAGAGGAGGGAAAGGGATTAGCACCGGACGACGCCGTAAGTCCATCCCTTGTTGAGCCTCTCATCATCGCGCATATGCCTTGCATTGTCGCCACCATGTCTCTTCTCTGTGATATGTGCCTGCGGACCCCTTCTCCGACTTTGGAACGCGTGTTGCACAGGGATAAATCACAGCGAAAGGGAGAAACATGACTCGACACGCTCTTATGCTCTCCGGAGTCCTTTCTCTCGTGAGCGTGGCGTGACGCGTCGCGAGCAACATATCCACCCTCTTCGCCCTCTCTCGTCAGTTCCTTGCCAGGATGTCGCGTCATGTGCTGCCTTGGGACGCGTTCTCATGGCCGTTCCGACGCCTCACTGACATACCAGCCTGCATCTATCGAGCGAGGGGGAGGCTGAACTCATTCGTGACACATCTTCCCCTAGCAGCGACGCGGTAAGCCCATGGAATTCTGAGCCTGGTCTTGTTGTTCTACGTATGCAGGACGGCGCCACTTGCTAGTGTATAGAAAACACGAGCTTGCACTGACTGTCTATTAGGCATATGACAAGGCCGTTGTCCAGGCTTTGTACGCACATGTGCGAGCGGGCCAGTTAGACGAAGCGGTCGACCTTTGCAGAAAAGCGAACCAGCCATGGCGTGCTGCAAGCATTCGCGGTGCGCTTCTCTTCCAGTGGCGCGCGATAGGTAAGCTGCGTTCCTTTCTCCGCTCGTAGCATACGCCTCACGCCTCCGCGGGGCACGTAGCCAATGAACCGCGCGAAGAAGATGCGATGGATGACGAGGATGCAGAAGACTTCCAGCAATGGCACGGGAACGTGCGCAGACAGATGTGGAAAACCGTGTGTCACCGCACAGCACTCAACGTGAGTAAATATGTCTTCCTTTTCGTCTGCACGTTCTCACCACTTCGGCCGTGCAGACCACACTCTCCCCCACAGAGCGTGCGCTGTACGCCGCGCTCGCACCGACACCATCCACCTCCGCTGTCCTCAAAGCGGTGTGTCGGACTTGGGAAGACCATCTGTGGGCCCTTGTCAGCATCGCGTGCGAGGAGCGCCTCAGCCTCGGGCTCGCGAGCATCGCGCGCGAATGCTTCTGGGAGAGTGGCCTGGGTGCGCTGGAGGGCGGGGCGACCTCGGGTCCCGCGGATGGGGTAGGACCGCTAAACCCTGACGAGGACGAGGAATGGGAGGGCGACGTGATGAAGATGTTGGAGGGCCTCGGCAGTGTACAGGTCGCGGAGGGTGCGCCCGCCGACCACCCGTACCACGTCTCGCAGCTGCACATCATCCTGGACAGGACGGACGAGCTGCTGGAAGCGTTCGCGAATGGGCTGCAGGAGGGCCTGTACGTCTCTGCGCCAGAGTAAGTACGCTCTTATTACCACCCTGTCAGCTAGAGAAGATGTTAATAGAGGGCACGCGGACAGGTACCCGGCGATGACGCGCTTCTTCGCGCACCTCTGCCTGTTCCTCCAGCTGATCGACATCCAGGTCTCACCGTTCGCGACGCAGATCATCCTCGAGGCGTACCTGCGCGTGCTCGAGCACGCGGGCCAGCGCGAGCTGATCGCGATGTATGCAGGCGCGCTCGGCGACAACGCCGTCGAGCGGTATGCGCTCTTCCTCACCTCGCTCGAGCTTTCAGGCGATGCGACGGAGCGGCGGCTTGCGCTCACGCGTGCGCGGGAGCACGGTCTGGACATTGAGCGCGTTGCTATCGTCACGGCGGAGCGCACGATCGAGAAGACTTTCACGGTGGGTCATTCGCTGCTGGGAAAGAGGGTTGGGACTGAGACGAGGCGCCTTGGACAGATACTGCCGCCGGCGAAGGGCCCGCTCCCGTCGATCATCGGGCTGGAGCCTGCGCCGACCGATGCGGAGATCCTGCTGTTGCGCTCGATTGAGTGGACGACGTTCCTCGAGTCGACGTACGACACCGCGCTTGAGCAGGCGAACGTCATCTTGCGATATTTCCTTGGTGCGCACTGACGTTTCGTTTCGTCCTCCCGGCGGTTCAGTCGCTTATGGTTTTGATATTTACACGTCGCAGGCCGCGGGCGGATCCAGCTGTCGAAGACGCTACTGGACATGCTTCCGCCAGAGCTCGGGAGTTTGGTGGAGCCCGAGGACCAGGCAACGGAGTATATGCATTACCGCCAGTTCTTCAACGTTTGGGAGCTGCTCGAGCGTGTCGTGGAGACGCGGGCACTTGAGCAGCCGCAGATGAACAAGGACACACGCGCAGCGTGGCTCAGTGACTACAAGGTACGCGTGCTTACATCCTGCCAGGGTGCTGGCGTACGACGGACAAAGTGAACGGTTGTGCTGAGAGCGGCGTGTGTCTAGACTTTGATCGAGCAGGCCAGGGAGCAAGCTGTCAAGCTGCTCACGACAGACTGGCTCATGCTGGACGCGGACGTTCCCAACGGTGGGTGTTTGGTGTCCGCGGAATGATATCAACGCTGCAGAAACTAAACATCAAGTTCGTTCTAGGGGACAGAAGGCGACGCGACCTCGTACGCATCCGGCAGACGTATATTCCCGAACTCATCATTCGTCTGCATTCCATCCTCGTCGGCTCGCGCAGCCGTGTACCCGAGTGCGTCTTTCTCTGTATTTCTATGGTTGGTGGTGGAATGTTTTCGGCTGACTGCTGCGCAGGAACATCAAGCATGCCCTGTCGCTGGTCAACGTCGTCGCGGACTCGCGCTACAGGCTGTATGACGACTTTTCGAGTCAGGATGGCCGTCGGCTGGGCGACTACCTCGGCGCCGTGCGCCAAGCCGTGCTTGCGGGGCTGGAGGGCGGTGGATCGGACCCGTTCCGTGTGCTGACGTTGTAGATTTCGAGATCAGTATTGGAGGTGTGCCTTGCACCTGGGGTTGTGAAATGCGATTTCATACAAGCGCCCCGTGGTTTGTTCGAGCATCGTTCTTCCCGAGAACAAACCACTCGATAGTGTGTCTCCGGAATATGATAGCGCGCCTTGTTCTTGCTACCATAGCCTCATATATCTACCCAAATTCACCTTTACAAATAAGAAGGCAACTTGCGTTCGAGTCAGACAACTCGGAGGAGAACATCATTACTTACTGCCGTGACTGCTCTAGCATAGTCACGGCCACATCGACCTTTCTGACAACCAGAAGAGCGACTATAACAGTTTTAGCCGTAAAATACTGGATAACGATAATAGATATTGGGGCCCGGAAAAGAATAATCGCGCTGCGTTGGCTCCAAGTACTCATCAACTTGAGTAGTACACATAGGCCCGCTGCGAGTAGGTGGCGACCGAGGATAGTGCTGAAATATACCACACTCAGAATGCAAGGTGGTGCGCAAGTACATATCTGAGATTGACCGATGATAAGTAGCAGGGAACATAACATACTTACCTACGAAGACTCCTGACGTGGCGCTGTACTTATAAGGTTCAGTCGGTGAGCACGCCGAGATGACGTATGTACATATTCTTAACTTGAAACTGCCGTCCGTGGAGGGACGCCGTTTACGGCCAAGGAGATCCAGAAGCGGGCCAGACTTGCGGCTCGATCTGAGGAAGAACTACTCTACCAGACAGCCTGTGCTGCATTCGAGCTCAATCGTGGTGGACTTGCGATCATGTTCGGCGCAGGATATCCAGACTTGCGGATGGTACGCGCGTTCCGTTCCTCCTTCACGGGCTTTGTGAATGTGTTTGTTACCGCACTGGAGTCTGGCCGACTGGCAGTACACCCTTCAGTGCGAGCGAGGCGATATAGCTTTGATAACGCCAGAAATACAGGGCGATCTGCGGGGGCTCGGCGACAATGTGAGGTGCGGAGGATGGAGACGAGCAGTCGTCGGTAGGACTCGGTGCTTTTTGTACCAGTCTCGATGACATCACTGAAAGGCAATCTGACATACTTATGTCAAGGGCCAGATTCAGCGATCTCCGTAATGTCCGTAGGTTTTCTCCGCATACTTCAGCTCTGCACTCGCGATGAGAGTAGTGTGGGCCTCTGCAACGGAAGCTGCCCCGCGTCGAGGATCCCCTCCCAGAAGTGGTCAAAGTGGCTCTCCGCGCTACACCACGTGCGCCTGCTGGAGAGATAAGGCGGCGGCTTCAGTCGTGCTGTTCGGGAGACTGGCACCGCCGTATACTTCCCCCAAGTGGGTAGAAGAGTACTTTGGGGCGGCCCTGGGCGACCGGAAGCCACTGCGGGCGCCCGTGGTGGACAGGGAAGGAGGGACGTGCGCAGGCGGATGGACCCCGTAACTGAGTCCATATATGCCGTTTTTGTGGCGATGGTCCAGTTTTCGAGGATGAGTGTCTGAAAAGGGAAGGAGAGACATTATCGGGGGCGCTGATCCCATCTGCAGCGACAGAACAGGGTACACTCAGGTGGGAAGCCGTCTGAAGCCGTCCGTGGCCGGGGCCCAAGTTACGTTACGACGCTGCAGCCGACGCGTGTCGCTCCTCACTCAGCCCACAAGTGGAGTCCTCCAAAACAACCGCAAACACCGGCCTGCCGTTCATAATCTCCCTGCCCTTCTTCTTCCTGCCACAACGCATACTTGCTCCCCTTCCAAACTCTTCCAATGCACGCCTCGATTCTCTCCAACGTCCCCCGCCGCAGCCTCATTCACTCTGTCGCCGCCCAGAGCGCAGCCGCGTCCACTTCTGCCACTCCCGTCCTGCCAGCGTCTACCGTGCTCGCCAGCCATGTTGTGCCACCCCACACATCGCGTTCGCGCAAAGTCGTCCGCGTCGGCAACAAGGACGTGATGACGCCTCCCAGAGAGGCTTCAAGGTCAGTTTACCATTTCCGCGTGCTCGCAGATCGAGCAGTCGTGATCGAGCGAGGACTCGCAGCCATGGACGTCATCCTTCCCATTCCGTGTCATCGGTCCGTATGCCGATCCGTAGCTTTGCAAACCGCCAGCGACGCGCACAGTCCGGCTATGTTTGTGAGCCCTCTGTCCTACCGTACTACCTCCTCGCTCAATCCCAACGGCACCCCCAAAGCTTGAGCTTGCGTACTGACCTCGGTTTCAACAGACCCCTGGCGACTTATCGCAGTTCCGTACGGCAGTTGCGGCAGGGCCCTGTGCCGACATCGCTTCTCTCACACACTCGCGCCCTCCACACGTCCGCCCGCCGCCAGAAGCAGAGCCAGAGCCCAGGCGGTGAGGACGACGCCGACCCGACCGCCGCGTGGCGGCGCCCCCACCGCCCGTCGCAAGACGCGCACGACGACATCGTGCCGAGCTACTATGTCGACCGCAAGAACCTCGGCGAAGGCGAGGCCGGACTTATGCACGCCCTCAGCACCAGCATCCTTGGGGACGAGCTCGCGGCAGAGACCCGTGCGCGCGAGGAGAAGATCCCCGTCGAGGTCCGCCTCCCTGACGGCACCGTCGTGCACCCGAGCGGCTTCGAGCCGCCCACGGCCGAGACCGAATTTCACCCTGTCGCTGCCAAAGTCGACACTGAGGAGCACCCGCTCGTCGCAACGCTCAAGCAGCCGTGGGGCGAGACAGTCGAAGGCCGTGCGGAGCGGATCGTAGTCGACAAGGAGGCGGAGGTCGAGTGGGTCCGGCGCATGGTGTCGGACGGGAACGGGGGCAATGGCGTCGTCAGCGGGTTCAGCGACATCGGCGCTGGCGTTGGCACCGTCGAGAAGACGCCTTCGCGCCCTGCGCGCGCAGACGACCCGGACGACGTCGTGCCGCAGTTCTACGTCGAGCGCAAGCTGCTGCGTGCGGCCGCGGAAGGGGAGGAGATGCATGGCGATCTGATGCACGAGCTCGGCGCGGGGCTGCGCAGCGACGAGGTCGCCGCCCAGATGCGCGACCGCGAGGAGAAGATCCCCGTCGAGGTCGTGCTAGATGACGGCTCCGTTGCGCACCCCAGCGGGTTCGTGCCCCCAACGCCGGAGACGGACTTCCACCCCGTCGCGGCGAAGACGGGCGACGTGCCGAAGCAGCCGTGGATCGAGGTCCTCGCTGCCGGGGCTGAGGGGCAGAACGGGAGCGCGTGAGACGGGGTCGTATTCCTCTCGGGCTGGCGGTGAGCTCGGAGAAATCATACTGCTCTTGACCACCCCACCCACCTTCCATCCATCGTGGTTCTTTTAATTGTGCGTCGCCCTGGGGATGGAGACATGCTCCTGCAACTGCTCCTCTCGCGACGCACGGACGAGACGATATGTCGTATGTTCAGCTCGTTCGCATTCGCATTCGCACTGCATGACTAGACTCGCTTCGCAATGTTTTTGTTGCGTCAGTTTTTGTTCTTGTGCAACCATGCTTTGAAGATCAGCCCGCATGTATTCATTAGCTTTGTACATACTGGAGATGATATCCTAATCCTGCATCGTGTTTCGGCTAATTGACGGTTTGGATAGTCCTGCCAGGTCCCGGGGATGTGTCGGTGGGCTTCGATCGTCGTTGATATCGTCCGGTATTGACCCATCTTTGACCATCTCCGGAGACAGTGGTCTGCCATCCACGAGGCCGAGTGTCCATAAGCTGCGAGACCGATGTAGTATAGAGACGATGGATGCGACCTGGAATCTATGCAACATACCAGAATTCAATGGCCTGTTCAACTTGGGTTGAGAGAGAAAGTTGAGGTAGATCGGTGTCTGGCGCTGTCTATTGGCGTCTAATCGATACCCATGCAGGGTTCCACTGGGTTCTACTTGAACTTGAAATGGACGCCGACCTGGACTACAACTGCTTCAACAACAAAGAATCCGTGCATGCACAAGGCTGGTTACTCGATCGGTACTATGTACGCCCTCGTCCCTATCGTAGTTCCGAGACGTTCCAAGCAACGGTTATGACTTGGGCGTTCCATGCCTGTCGTCGTGATTGTCACTACTGGCCCCCCGTGTTCTTTCACCATGGAGTAATACCGTCATCTGCCATTATTCCTGTCCATGCGACTGTCTTGGTTAGTAATTACGTTCTGTAGCGTTACCCATCTCACTCCACTCGATGCACGTAGATGGGCTTGATAGTTCTATGTGCCAGCACTCGGTCACGGGAAGCCATGGTTGGGCGGCTGCCAACTCATCTCTCCGTGCTCAACTACCATCCTTCGACAGTCGGCTGCCTTTCTTTACCTACGTCCCGGTCCCCTAGCGCCCCTGCCGCGCTGGCTCGCATGAAAACGTGCTCTCTGTGACGATATGGGAGATGCTGTAAGTGTCATTCTGCCATGCCTAACGTCGAACTTGGTGCTTCCATAGCACTACAGAAACGCGGGCCAACTCACGCCTCTCTGTATTTTTGGATTTGAGAGTCGGGACGGACAGAAAGTTTCGAAAAGCTGGCAGTTAAAAGGGGGTGCACCACCGTAACTCAGGACTCAGGCCGCGAAGTCTTGAGCCCCCCTACTTCCTAGTCCTTGGTTACCCCCAACAATGTCGAGCTACTACACCGTTACTTCCGTCGTCGGCGGGGCCAGTCCGGGCTCCTACTCCCCCGACATCTATTATTTGACCAGTGATGGTGAGTCCATTCCACATTGCTGTTGGGTACTACTTGACCACAGATGTATGTCGTTCGCTCACATCACCCACTCCTTGCATTTGATTTAGGGAGATTTGTGCTCCACGACGCTGGTACGGTGTTTCGCATGTTGGCCCAGGCTGCCGACCCGGAAGTTGACAGAGCGTGTTTACAGCAAACAGCATCCTTAACGCTGCCCATCCCATTCAGCAGATCGAAGTTTTTACTAGTATCCAGGGTGTCGTGCGTCCAATTTGTCCAGCTTATTCCCGTCACAATCATCGTTGAACCAGTCACGATTGCTCCACAAGGTTAATGGTCTCACCGTCACCTACAATGTCGAAGGCAGACGCACTGCCGTCATACACCATGGTAACACCATTAGCCCGCCGAGTGGTGTCGTTACGTTTGGTGGTAAACTCCTAACCCTGCCCCCTTCCCAACGTTATTTGATGTATGTCATTGTAGAAAACGAGGTCCTGGCTGCTGCCTTCGGCTACGCAGGATTCTATGCCTGGTACAGAGGTGATAAGGTCGGAAGCATCGGCTTCGTCTTGTTTAACACGGAGACAAAGGAGTCACGCACCGTCGGCGTAAGTCCAAGTCCTACCCTACGCAATACCCGAAGTTTAGCGTTGATGTTCTTCGCAATAGCCGTTCGGGGACACTACCAGGGAGCAGTCGTTCTCGGTTTCCGACGTGCTCGCGTTCGGGAGCTTCGGACAGGATGATTCCACGTGTATGTCCACTCTGACAACCTTGCGTTCTCAGCGGATTCCAACCTGTGCTGACCTACACACTTCTGTCCGTAGTTGGGTTGTCAGGCCTGGTGTTCTTCAAGAAAGCGCGGTCGGAAGACTCGAACGACACGGGCAACTGAAGGACGCACCGGTGTTGCTTACACAGCTTTGTAGAAGTCGTTCTCCATCTGGTATCTTGAAACTGTGACGTTGTGTAAAGCTCGGCGAGATTGCAGCATTGTGCAGGCGATGTGGAATGAATTCGCGCCTGATTGATACCGTGTGAACTTGGTGAACTTACCGGATCGAGAAGCGCCGGTGACTGGGACTCGTCGCCGTCCGAGGCCAACTGCGGAGTTGTGCTCTTCGACAGCTCAGTGACCACTCTCGCTTGAAACTCAATTGAGAAAACGAGGAAACGATATGCACTATGATCTGCAAGTAAAAGAACTTCAACTCGCTGTTGATTATCCGGACACAGATTTGAGGTCCTTGGACAATCATCGCCTTCCCCCAAGACCGTCCTCATTGTCAGATTCTAGCACTTCCTGATGGTTCGGACGGGTAGTGGCCTAGAGCTACATATTGACCGCACAGGCAGGGTAGTACTAGTACCCACTTACATCTACTTCCTATAGGCCAATTCGTACTCAACGATGGCGGTGCGGTATCTGCGACAAGGGCTGACAGAGTCGGTAGCCGATAGCATCTCAACTCTGCCTACCCCATCCATCAGATATCCGTTTCTAGCGGTTGGATCGTGCGTTCCATTCGTCTATCCATTTTCGTGCCTATCCTCCGCTGAGACGCAACTGTACGTTCTAGTTCTATCAGGTTGACGACGTAACTGTCTCATATAACCTTGAGGGTGGAAATACTAATACTGCCATCCTAAGCCATGGCAGTGTCTTCAACCCGCTGTCCGGGGTCGTTTCCTTTGGCGGTGAGCTCACTCGCGTTCCGTGCTACTTGTATCTGACGCCCTTGCAATGCAGCGAGCGAGGTTCTCGCCGCTGTTTATGGACGCGAGGGATACCACCTCTACTATAAATGTGTCATGATCACGAACATCGCCTTCGTCATCTTTGGCACCAATTCAAAGCAGTATCGCACTTCCGGTGTGAGTAAAGATAAACTTTGTCTTCCACACGAAATGTTTGAAGAGTGTTGACGCTGGCACTTGTAGCCTTTCGGGAATGGGGATGGGACCAATCAAGGACAGGCATTTTGGACCTCCGACGTGCTCGGGTTCGGGAACTTTGCGCAGGACGCCGCCGCCCGTACGTTCAGTCCCAATATTCGTTGGCTGAATCTAGGGACATGCTCTGACAGGGCCTCGTCTTCCCACAGTCGGGCTATCTGGCCTATTGTTTTTCAAGAACCCATTGAGCTCCACCGACAAGAGATTGATGCCCCCGTTCAACGCAACCGGCGAGGGGTCGACCTTTCCATCCAACTGGACCAACAAGGCAGTGACACCCTCCACCAACTCGACCAGCAAAGCGATGTTTTTGACGCTCTCATCCAACTCAACCGACTGAACTGGACGCGGCAATTTGTTGAAGTAAAGTAATAAAGCAGTCGTGTGGTTACCAGAACGCTGTACGTTAGGTTGCAATTGTCATTCACCTGCACGGTGGATGTTGTTCTGCAATGTATTATATTACACTTGGCGCATTTCCGTGATGCAAAGCTTGGCTTCAACGCTATACTGCGCGGTTTTATTGTGCTACTCTGAATCTAATGGTGAATCGAAGACCTGACCATGGGAGATTAAACGGGGAGCCATCGCTACAACTTGCCAAAGGCTGCGCTCCAGGAAGTCTTCCGCTGGTTGAAATACGAAACCCGGACCTGCCGCAGGAGTACAGACAACATATGCATCTTCGATTTATGTACTGTACGAAACATTTCCAAGCAACTTCCCTTCTACACGCGGTTCTGCACAACGTACTAGCATCCCTCGAACACCACACCTCATCTACCTCGAACTCCATCGTATACAGTGAAGTCAACGGAACTTGGAAGACGAGGTCGAGAGAAGGCCTGTTTATAACCAAAGTATTAAGAAGGGGATAAGTGTGGAAGGACAAGTGCGGGCCCTTATAACAGCAAACGGATTGCGCCTCCGCGTCACTGGTCGTCGCTTAAGCGACTGTGGGGACAGCGACAGGGAGAGAAGAAAGGATGTTCGTCGGAACGGCAGGGACGGAGACAGGGATGTCGGTGAGGATAGACGTAGGGACGCCGGACAGGATGGTAGTAGGGAGGTCGGTGAGGATGGTTGTTGGGAAGTCAGAGAGGATGGTAGTAGGAAGATCGGTGAGAATAGTAGTAGGAAGATCGGTGAGGATGGTAGTAGGGAGATCAGTGAGGATAGTGGTAAGGTCGGAAAGGATTGTGGTAGGGACCTCGGAAATGATAGTCGTCGGGAGGTCGGTGAGGATCGTGGTCGGAAGGTCGGTGAGAATGGTTGTTGGGAGGTCCGTTAGGATGGTAGTCGGAAGGTCAGTTAAGATCGTGGTTGGAAGGTCAGTTAGGATGGTAGTTGGAAGGTCGGACAGAATGGTAGTCGGGAGATCTGACAAGACGGACGTCGGAAGAGCCACAGGGAGGGAGGGCACCTCGGCAGCTTCTACACGAGGACAATCAGCGGTGGCATACCATGATTAGGGGGAGAAATATATATTTACCAACGGCACCTAAGGCGCTACTGTGGAAAGTGTACACGGCTGTAGACCATGCTTTGAAGACAAGAGGTGACTCACCTAGCAACCCCGCCGACCGCACTTGGGACGGTGACAGGCAGAGCGACGGAGATGGAGGTGGGGAGGGCCGGGATGGAAGTGGGAATAATCTGGGGGAGAGGGTTTGCGCCCGCGATGGCAGCGAGCACGAAGGCAACCGTGAACTTGGAGAACATTTTTGTTCAGCGAGGTGAAGGACTCTGAGGCTTGGTTGCGGATGAAGAGGAATTTTCGGACAAGGGAAGAACCGAGTGAGCAAGGTGCCCTGGGGTTGGACGGTAGGAGGGCCTCCGCACACTTTATACTTCTGTGTGGATGATGCCACCGAACATAGTGAACGCAATTTGTGCGATGGTTCGGTCCTCGAAGTTCGAAGCCACCCCTTCTCCGTCCGGGTTTGGAAACACTCCGCAGTAGCTTTGGGGAACGGCCAATTAACAAGAGGGGTCGGGGTCTGCGCGTGGCAACCGAGCCCGCTAGAACCCGGAGCAAATTGATGACGTCGGGCTTCTCCTTCTCTCCCTTCGACCGCTCTCAGGAGAAGTCCGAGCAGAAGGGGAACCACAACGGCGGTATACTCAGAGTGGCGGCGTGGAGTCCGCGAATCCCTTCCATGGGAGTCAAGGACTTGGTCATCCGGAGGTTGGGGGGACATAGAAATGCGCACATCAAAAAGCGTCGGAAAAAAACTGCAGAAACTGTGCTTGCGATGTCAGGCTGCTGCTAGGGATTGGGCGCCACCAAGCTGCGTGTATACGACGGTCTCGCTTGCAAGTACAAACCCTTGCAATTGGAAGGGCGCGCCGTGATCGCATGGTCCGCCCAGAAGCAGTAGCCTGGAGTGAACTGATGTTCGGATGAATTGGGTGGTCATTTAGGGCTCCGGGAGTATTGAGAAACCCTTGGAGAAGATTTTTTGGCCGGCGGAGCTGAACCGCTACAGTGCACAGACTGAAGGGGAACCCTCGCCACGCAGTCCTTGTCAAGGCTTGTCAGACCCGAGGTCATGGCGTGAGGCCTAAGAACGGAACGACGCTCGCACATTCGATAGGTGGGTCAACTCCACGGATGGATTGAAGAGGTGGCACTCGCACGGAGCCAGAAAGAGAAGAGAAGATCGTATACCGGATGCAGTCAATTGGATTGCGCTTGCCACAACGTTTGACATGAACAAGTGCTTCGAGGGGGTTTTAGCGAATTAGGAAGGGCCGCCGCAGGAATTCGGAGGTCAGAAGGAGGTAATCTGACTTCTTTTTTTGTTGGCCTGAGTCGTTCAGAACTGACGAAGGCGACAGTAGTTGACCTTGTCATTGCTGTATCTGCTAAAACGTCGCGAAGTAGCGTTAACCGCTGTTAGAACCAACGGAAGCGAGTACCAGAGGTAAATCAGCGGCACCTCGTAGCCACAAAAATTCTCATCACTCAACATTGTGGCACCTCCGCGTCTCAAGGAAAGGCTCGTCCTTGAAGATCGAAGAAGAGATAGCCGGATGTTTGTTTCGCCGTCTACACAGGCGTTCGAGAATGCGTCAGTATGACGTCCAAGCATGTGGGTGGAGACACTGAGAAGAGTGGTCACCAGAACTCGGCCCAACTCTTCTGAACGAACTGCGTGCCACCATCTGCGAGAGTCGACTTCCAGTCATGGTCAATGACTTCGCTCATGTGTCTTTGGGAGGGTGACACTCACTCCGAAACACTGCATCACACACCACTGTAACGTCGAGGGATGTGTTGAAATGAATGCATTAAGAGCGATTGAAGGATATACGTAGCTTGCATTCCGTTTCTCCGGTTCCCAAACCAAATAACAGGTTGGTAACGTCCGGAGATGAGTCCAGACAGACGCCGCTGAGCAGGCCGCTTTCAACTCAGCTGATTGCGGGGAAAATCAGGCCAAATGAGGACGGTTTGGAAACCCCACAACCTTCGTCAGCCAGCGCAAATCGATGGCTGTTTGTTAACACAAACGTCACCTTTCGGTATTGATCAAACTATGACTTTGAGGGAACTTGCAAGAAGAATGACCTGAAAGGGCGTACTACTTATGCTCGTTGACAGCGTTATTGTAATTCCCGGGCTAAAGATGGCAGGACGGGATAGGTGTTCTGCAGCTTGACGAATGTAATCCCCATTCAACGGTTCCTGAACTCGTGCAAAGCATTTGGCGGTAAGCCGCCAACAGTACCAAACTGCGAACTTGAGTGCGAGGGCTCCTAGACATGAAACGCGCACCGAACATGAGGACGACATGGAGAGGCCGAAGGGATGAATAAACTGCTGCTGGTGCATGTAGATGATTATTCGGGGGTGAGCTTCGCATCGTGGAGGACGTTAGTAATACGACAGTATGTGCACACGTGAGTGCGATAGACCTACCATGGATTATACAAAGACAGCCGCGGGTCGATAGACAAAGATGGCGAGGAATGGCAAATCTGGATACATAAATATCCAATGGGTGCGATAGACACATCGTCGATACGAGGCCAACGCGCACGCTACAAAACTTGTGTTTTGTTACCGTCAAAGAAAGAGGAAGGGATATGCTGACGTTCGGTATGAGTGAGCGCGCCCAAGAGTCGCTGGGCAGCGTCGCCATAACGTCGGTGCACAACAGACGCATTGAAGAACAAACGATGCCCACATGGCCTTTTCCGGATCGACATAAACAAAGCACTGCAGAACAGCTGCCATGCGTTCTCCTAAACCGAGGGGAATGATAATGACACGAGTAGGGACAAGGAGAACAAAGCAGGCGAGAAAGTGGTCCACGTTCAAGGGCCGTGCTCAGCGTAGCGCTCGCAGCTCACGCGACGCGACGCGCTGTGGCTGCGACCCAACCAGGCCGTCATCACCCAACCACCCCGACCTCTTCTCTCTGCTCCCTCACCACCTCCTCCCCACAACTCCTCTCGCGACCCTTCTATCTTGCACGTTCGAGTGGCCCTCCGAGAACTCCCAGCGGACCCACCTGCCCCTGCTCGACCATTCAGCCCACATCATCATTTCTGGCCACTGAGGTGTGTGGCTAACCGTCTAGCGCCATTACCGCACGATCTTGAGATTGCGCCCACATCCCCCATCTTATAGATTCAGCCTAGTCATTCCCGAAGACCACATTCCTGCTAGTCGCCCTCTGCCACGTCTACGTTGCTTCACTGGGAGGTTCACCCTTTCCGCTGTCATGCGATTGGACCATGCCAAGGTCAGGTAGCGAGTCCACTTCATCTCGCCGACACAACCCCACCCAGACGCTCTCAAACTACTTCCACATCCCTTCCCAGGTCTGGCCACCCCGCCCCAATGACCCGTCCCACCCAGACTCGCCTCCTCCGTCCTCCAGCTCTGGCTCTCCTCCAGAGCTCTTCGACGACTTACTCAGCCGCTCCCGCGCGCCTAGTCCTCGCTCCAGATGGTCGACGCGCAGGTCAGTAGGTCCTTATGGACATCGTCCGCTCCATAAGTGGCTGCCCTCCGAGCCGAAACACTTCGATGGCATGGGCATGCTCATGGACATGTTTCCGCAACCCAACTCGGACAGCGGCGAAGACGAGAAGGAACTGCCCCCGATCGTCTTGGAGGATCCCGGGCTGGTAGAGAAGGAGAAAGATTTGGTAGAGGCGGAGAAGGAGCTCGCTGAGAACGAGGAAAAGGAAGAGGATGTCGATGAAGACGCAGCGGAGGACGAGCTTAAGCCAACACTGGATATAGATGGTGCCTCTCCTCACACGTCCCAGTCGCGGCCATTGTCCGCAGCGGTTGCGAAGAAGCGCGAGAAGAACAAGAAGAAGCGGGCCAAGGCGCGAGCAAAAACCAAGGAAAGAGACAAGACTGGACTTCACCCTTCTGATCCACTCCTTGACACTCCTCAAGATCTCCTTGCATCCATGTCACGCATCGCCAAGCTTGTCGGGTCGCTCAGCGCGGATGCACGCGAAGGGAGTCCTGATGCCCTCCTGCAACGCGTCCGTGACGCTCTTGGCAAGGACGGTCAGTCTGCAAGCCCCGCACACTGGCGTTCAGAGGTGCTCCAAAGCGTCCACCGGATGGAGAACATGCTAGGCAAGATGGAAAAGTGGCAAGCACAGGTATCTCCTGGGGAGATCGAAGCATTGAGACAGGAAACAGTTCGGTTGGAGTCGCGAGTGCGTGCGGTAGTCGATCAGACCGGGGTGGTTCATGAAGAGGACCAAGCTGCTAGCGGGAAGGGAAAGCAGAGAGCTGTCACCCATGCTCAGGCGACGGAATCTCCACAAGGGATGGGCACAGAGGCTAATTGTTTGCTCGAGGCGAGCGTGGAATCGGACGGAGAGGATACGAGCAGTGTATCTGACAGCGATCCAGACAGCAATTCTTGTCCCTCTGAATCCGACACTGGACCGACAGAACCGGAGCCTGAGGATCGCTCTCCCTTGGACGAGAAAGTCTCCTCGTCAGACCCCGACGTTCCTCAATCCACGTCTCCACTTACATCTCCGCCGGTGGAGCCATCGGATTCGCCCCCGGAGACCGTTTACTTGGGCCTCAAACCTCATGATTACGCCTTACACGTAGGCCCTCATGGCTACATCCTTCCCGCCGCCCCTGCAGCCGGTATCCGACATACTGCTTTACACACCCTTGCGTCCAAGAACCACAACATCCCCCCTGACCCGCCTGCCAATCCAGCCAATCACCTTACTGAACATCCGTGGACTATGCTTGAGGTCCTCTTCTTGCTTGAAGTCACTTCGCACTTCCCCCCTGCGGAGAATGGCTGGACTTTCATCGCGGAGGCGTACAACAACATCCTCATCACGCGCCCTCTGCAGGAGTGGTTCGGAAAACAGGCCATGACCAGCAACGAAGAGGAAGGCAAGATGAAGGCTCTCCTTCGGGAGATGAACGTGGAGTCCCGTCGGCTACGCGCGCGAGCTGGCACGGGTGCAAGCGGGAAGACGATGGCCGGTGAACGCCGCAAGACCGCACCGTTCGGTAGCGCGCAGGCGCATGCTGAGGCCAGTGCTCATGCGAAGTCTTCAGCAACACCCGCCGCTTCCCCATCGACTCCACTACCTTCCCCCAGCACCTTTTCTAACGCGTCTGACAAGGACGCGCTCTTCGTTACGAGGCTACCGTTTCTTCTGGAGCCCCACGCGAGCGATGCACCGCTTGGGCCGCCACCCGCTCAGCGCATCGTACCATTCCCGCGCCGCCGTCCCCCACTAACCCTACCCTGCGCAGACGCGGGCGCCTTCGCCCGTGTCATGAAATCGGCTGCTGCAGGCGTGCGCCCGCCGTCTGCCGAGTCACGCGCAGCGATGCTAGCATTGTACACCGCGACCAAGACGCGATTCCCTGTGCGCTCCCCTTGGGAGTGCTGGCATCGGTGGTCCACACCGTGGATTGTCCCAGAGTCCCACAACCCCAATTGCGAAGAGAATGGAGAGCGGTCGGCCATGCCTCCCATGGTGCTCGACTATGTCGCGGGCAACATTGGCCTACCCTGCGGGACATGGATCACACAGGCGCGGCAGTGGGAGTTTACGCCCGTGCCGGGGACCTACCCTGACGCGCCTGGGGTCATGCACAGGGTGACTGCAGGGTACGACCCGCGCCCCGGCATGGTATCTTTCGCGCGGATGGCACACCTGAGCGCTGAGAAAACGTGGGCGGGCCTTGGGCTTGGGAGGAAGAAGGACGGGATGGTGGCTGATGACGTCCTCGCAAGCAGGAGGATGAAGCTGCCGACGACTCTAGCGGGCATCTGGCCTGGAAAATGTGAGTATTCGATGTATGATAAACTACGGCGGTCTTTGGTGCGAGCTGACGACTGAGTTGCTGTAGTAAACCAGAAGCCGCCCAATGCTCGCCCTCCCGCATCGACACCAGCTTCTACTCCCGCCGCGGCACCCGTCGCGGCCGTTCCTTCGGCCTCGGCTCCCATGCCCCCAGCGAGTGCCAACAAGGACTCTGCTCAGCCATCATCCGTCGCTGCTACCCCTCCTGCCTCATCTCCTGCCTCACCATCAACCGCAGAAACACCTCAGCCTCAGGCCCAAGCGCGTCCCGCGCCCTCGCTCAACAAGGGAACGATCGCACAACCTCCACATCCCTTTCTCCCTCTTCCCCAGCCCCACAAACCCCCACCGAGCTCTGCACCCAACGTTCCAGAAGGCACGCTTGGGAATCGCACCCGCCCGGGCATCCGCGCGTGGTTCCAGACCGCCACCGTGCGTGCCGATGTGCTCGAGCGGGTTGCGCAGCTCGAACGCGCGAGCGAGCCGTTCGAGCGCGCGATGGGCCAGGGGTCCGCACCCGCCGCATCGAAGACGAAGGCAGAGGCGGATGCAGAGAGGATAAGGCAGTGGGAGAAGGAGCGGGAGCAGGAGCGATGGGTGCCGTTCCATCTGAGGGAGATCGTCGTCCCCCCGCGTTCGGTGCCTCTGCATCTCCCGCCCCCCGCCGCCGTCTCGCAGGCCTGAGGCGGCAGTCCGGATCCGCGAAGGTAGCTGCTACCGGGGGTTGTGCTCTCTCCTGCTATCTATGAGCATCCTCGTCGCAGCCTATCTGCAACGTTGCGCCGCCGCCGACGCTCATTTCTACTCCCACATCGACATTGTCCCCATTCATTCCGTACAGCTCAATCTCACGACTCGACTCTGTAGCATAGAACGCTGTCTCGTTTTGGCACCAGACCCGGAGCTCCTGACACTCCAACACCGTCCATCCCATCGTATAGCATCCTAGTCTTAGTAATGAGACATTGAACGCAACGCTACGCACGGCCTGGCCATCATGCACGACTATACGCTCTGTAGATCTAGCTGTTGACTTATACTGCGAGGACTCGGAGTAGTACTACAATAATACGGTACGTACTTGGTTACCTTAATATACTAGTGGATCTCCTCAGACGGTATCGCGGTGGATGGAGTGGCGAAGGTTTGAGGCTGGGAATTTGGGCTTAGTATCTTGTCTTTTTATCCTTCAAGTTCCACAGGTTGGGATTGAACCCTCTCAGAAGATGTACAGAGGTCCCATTGTGACAATCATCTCTACTACTACTATTACATGCGCGATTGCGGGTGCAGATGTGTGCTCCATCCAAACCCTATTGCGTCTGCGCGCCGTATCCACGGATGCCCTCCGCGAAGCTCCAGGAGGTTTCTAGATGCACCTGGTCCGAGATATGCACGCCCGAGGCGTTCACCGTCGCTATTTGGTACTAAAAACATCGGGCCGAGGTGAGGCTATCTACCCCGCCGCATGATGTGCGAGAAGCACAGATAGGGAAACGGACCTTGTCCAAACTGCGGGCGTCACGATAAAAGAGGACGCGCATGCATTCGTGGAGGAGGTTGCGCGCAACCTCCTCGGTGAGCTCCTCCACCCTGCCGTCCACGGCGGAACGGAGGATCGGGATGGCGATGTAGGCACCGTAGCCAGTTGCGATTGAAGAGGAGGAATAGGTTGTGCCAAGAAGGTCGACATAACCCAGGAATCTGCGGCAGAACAGAGGGCAATGACGTTAGTGGCGATGTATTTAGCAGAATTCGAGGCAATAGGGAGAAGCGGAGGATGGGAGTCCGTGTGTAAAACTGGCATCCCATCCAAAAATGCCGAGTTAACATCCACGAGAAAAGAGTGCGGGTAGAATTCAAGGTGACATTGGATAACACGAGGGTGTGGCATCACCTATGATTGTCAACCTTCGGGGTTATTCCTGCCAAAGGTCTGGAACGGACATCACATCCGTGGTCTCAAAACCGGCAAGATAGATACAGAGCACGACTGATTGTGGGGGAGAGGGACAACGATGTAATGGTACTTAAGTCATGGGTACAAGAGTGCGAATTTCCGCTCAGAGTACGGGAGTACGAGACTCACCGTTTGCCGTCTCGGAAGCCGCCGACGAGGATGGAATTCCAAAGAGGGTCGATCTTGGAACGGCGGGAGTACATGACGCGGGAGAGATATTCATGTACTTCGTCCGGACCGAGATCGTGACCGTCGCCGTGAGTAAACTCGTCGATGATGACCTCGTCGAGGAGAGATTGGATAGCTTGGAAGTCGGACATGTCCCCGGATGCGCCGATGACGGTGGAGTTGCCGACTTGGTGCAGACGTTGGATGTCCTTGAAGCGTGCAAGGGAGCCATACGACGCTGCCGAAAAATACAAAGTCAGACTGAGTGAGAGGACGGAGGAGCGGGAGTGGCGAACCGAGGTTGTCTGCGGCCATCATAATTCCATCCTTGTACTGGATAGCAAGGACAGATGTACCGGTCACGATGGGTTGCCTTCACCGACATGAGCCACTGTAACTGTTGTGAATGCGCGGAGAACATACTGAGTGCGTTGTACGCCTTCCGCGAAGTTGTCCTTGGCGGGCGGACGTTGGTGGATGGGGTATGTGCCATAAGGGTCGAATGCGTCATTGCGCTACGGTTTATTGAGCATCTGTTACGGGTAGCAACAACTAGAACGCGTACCGGACGGCCCCAGTTTGTCGGAAAGTGGTCCATGGCTGAGCAAGAAGGTGGAAGGAGGAGACGATGTCCGAGAACGCGTCACTCTCTGCACACTCGAGTCTCGCGGACGCGCGTCGTCCCCCTGGCCCCACGTGATCATGGGCACTTACTTTTTCCTCCGTTCGCCTGCAGTGCTGCTGCCACTCTGACCACAACACGCCATCTCCCCTCGCTTGTTCCCCCGTCTGTCCTGCTTTTCGCCTTCTTTCTGGTGTACGAATACTGCAATGGGCTACGAGACTTACAATCCCTATACCAACGCTCCTCCAGTCACCTCAAAACCTCCTGCCGGTGCCAACCCTCTCCATGGCTTTCTCCCAAGGAATGTCACCGCAGAACAGGCTACAAGGGCAATGGCACGCCTTCTTACAATGTCTATTACAAGTTGATTTCTAACTTTATCAATAGGAGAGCGATGTGAACCCATTTACACGGCAACCGCACTCGCCGCAGTATAAGAAGATCCTCGAGGGTCGCAAAAAGCTTCCCGTCTTCGGCCAGATGGACGAGTTCCTCAAGATGGTACGTCTTCAATTTACTTCTCATTATGTCTGGGGAGGTCAGAGTCTGCTTCAGGCATTCCGCAGCCCCCAAGCATTCGAACGTAGCTAATTCCCCGGAAAAAGTTTACCAACAACCAGATCATCGTCATGGTCGGCGAGACAGGTTCAGGAAAGACCACTCAGTAAGACAACCCATGCTCTCCACCCATCCCGGACGCTTGAGAGCCATGCTTACCACTCGCCTTGTGACAGGATCCCGCAATTTGTCTGCTACTCCGACCTTCCCCATACCAAGGGCCAAATGGTCGCATGTACACAGCCAAGACGAGTCGCTGCTATGTCAGTCGCCAAGCGTGTTGCGGATGAACTTGATGGTGAGTTCCTACTGGATCTCAGTTTCGTGAACATTGCTTCGACTCTGGCGCAATAAAAGAGAAATTGAAGGAGGCGGGAAAAGAATGGGGCAAGTTCTTTAAGGCTTTTGCGTAGAGAGACGGGGGCTGTCCTCGCCTAAGCTCCACGGGTTTCTCGCGCGATCGCAACGCATCAACTCCGTCAACTCTCTCCTACGCTGCTTCGCTAGGATCCTGCGGATGAGCGTTCTCTTATCGTCGCACCCTCATTTGAACCATGTGTGCCGTCCACGTAATTTCCTGTAAAAGAAGTTGCTCCGAAGCACGCATATACGCAGCCATGCCGGCTCTGGACCACAACAATGCGACGACTTATCCACATTTGCACAATTCGCTAATGCTCATCGGTGCATATGGCGCATTTACGAAACTGTCTTAATTGAGCGATGAGTCGAATCTCGAGGGGCATGCACTTGCGTCTTGTTGCGAACTTGGGACCAGAGTAGCTGCATTCCCTTTACAATATTCATCTGGAAGGGCTGCGTTCCAAGCTGGCCAATTACGAGGCTGACTCTATCCCCATTTGAACACATTCTAACCCCTTTACGTGTTTCAGTGTCGCTGGGAAAGGAAGTCGGCTACTCAATACGGTTCGAGGATATGACTGAGCCCGGAACGACATTCATGAAGTACATGACCGACGGTATGCTCCTCCGAGAAGCCATGAACGATCCCGACCTCAAACGATACTCCACTATCATCCTTGACGAAGCGCACGAGCGCACGCTCGCCACCGATATCCTCATGGGTCTTCTTAAAGACCTGGCCAAACGTCGTTCGGACCTCAAGATCGTGGTCATGTCTGCTACCCTCGATGCTCAGAAATTCCAGAGATACTTCAGCATTGCCGGACCCAGTAATCCTGCGAAATTGTTCAAGGTTCCAGGTCGTACGCATCCTGTCGAGGTCTTCTACACGCAGGAACCGGAGCCGGACTACGTCGAGGCCGCCATCCGCACGGTGCTCATGATCCACCGCGCCGAGGACCCAGGGGACATCCTGCTGTTCCTGACTGGTGAGGAGGAGATAGAAGACGCGTGCCGCAAGATCAAGCTCGAGGCGGACGAGCTCCTCAATCAGGATCCGGACAGCGTCGGCCCGCTCACCTGCATTCCCTTATACTCCTCCCTCCCCCCACAACAGCAACAGCGTATCTTCGACCAGCCACCACAACCACGCGTTGCCGGTGGCCCCCCTGGCCGGAAAATCGTTGTCTCCACGAACATTGCTGAGACGTCGCTCACCATTGACGGCATCGTCTACGTTGTCGACCCCGGCTTCTCAAAGCAGAAGGTGTACAACCCGCGCATTCGTGTCGAGTCTTTGCTCGTGTCGCCCATCTCGAAGGCCTCTGCACAACAGCGCGCCGGACGTGCTGGTCGTACCCGACCCGGCAAATGTTTCCGGTTGTACACGGAGAAGGATTTCATGAGCGAGCTCGAGGAGCAGACCCACCCAGAGATCCTGCGAAGCAACCTCGCGAACACGGTGCTGGAGCTTGCGAAGCTTGGCATCCAAGACCTGGTGCACTTCGACTACGTCGACGCCCCCGCGCCCGAGACTCTCATGCGTGCCTTGGAGCTGCTCAACTATCTAGCGGCGCTGGACGACGAAGGCCAGCTGACGAAATTGGGCTCCATCATGGCGGACTTCCCGCTCGATCCCCAGGTACGACCATATTTTGTGACTGTTGTCCTTCGCCATCATCTGATATTGGGCTTCCAGATGGCGAAGATGCTGATTGTCAGCCCGGAGTTCTACTGCAGTCACGAAATTCTGACCATCGTTGCGATGCTTTCTGGTAGGTACCGCCGCCCATGTCTTAGTCCTGTTCACTGATGGACTTGGGTATCATCAGTGCCTAACGTGTGGCTCAGGCCTCCGAACCAGCGGAAGGAGGCGGACGCTGCGAAGGCGCTCCTGACAATACCGGATGGCGACCATCTGACGTTGATGAACGTCTACAACTCCTATATGAACAGTACGTAGAAGGCTATATCAGTACCGACGCAGTTTATCTGACTGGCGCTCTCACCCAACAGACAAGCATGACAAGAACTGGTGTTGGAACAACTACCTCTCCGCCCGTGCGCTGCAGCAGGCAGACAACGTGCGTATGCAGCTGCAACGGACGATGGAGCGGCACGAGATCGAACTGGTGACGACGGCAAACGAGCAGAAGCTGTGGCAGAACATACGGAAGACGCTCGTTTGCGGGTTCTTCATGCAGGTCGCGCACAAGGAGGGCGAGAAGAACGCGTACCTGACGGTGAAGGACAACCAGGTGGTGTCGCTGCACCCGAGCTGCGGCCTCGATACGTCGCCGGAGTGGGTGATCTTCAACGAATTCGTGCTCACGACGAAGCCATACATCCGGACTGTCACCGAGGTGAAGCCTGAGTGGTGCGTCTCTTCTTTTCCTCCCGGCGCCAGCGTCCCATGCGGATGTGGTTGGGAAGCCCTCCTTAGATGGACGGGATGGATGCTGACGGGCACGCGTTTGTTTGATGCAGGCTGCTGGAGCTGGCGGCGCCGTACTTCGATCTGTCAACGTTCACGGATGGGGAGACGAAGCGGGCGCTGCAGCGCACGCTGAAGAAGCGGGGGTACAAGGCGGTGGACAGCGGCAGTGCCTCGAACGGCAGGAATACGCCGGCGGCGGAGCAGCCTGCGAAGAAGAAAAAGAAGGCGGCGAGCTAGGCAGGTGTATCAGTGCTTTAGAGAGTGGCGAGGACAGCTTTGTGGTTTCGTTGCTTGCCGTTTGTGTTGTGCTGTGTAGTGTACTTACTTGGTGCCGTACCTGGCGATTGGTAGTGATTTTAGGTGTCGACTCCGGCACCAAGGATAGTGTATCTGGATAGCCGTTGCCCGGAGGTCGTAGACTTGCTGGAAGTGCTTGGATCGTTCACACGACGGAGGGTCTAAGTTCTTGTTCTTGGACGCTGCGATGCTCGGCGCTAGCGCTCAAGTGCGAATTGAGGATTGGATCCGGGTCGCGGGCTGCAACTGACGGTTGTGCTTCGCAGCAACGGCAATGACTTCTGGAATGGGCCGGCTTTCCTGTATCACGACGCCCCCTACAACCATCCAATGGCCTCGGGGCATCGCGAACACAGGACATCCAGCTCGGTGCGCTCCATACCTCGTCCTCTGCCGTCGCTCACAGCCACAGCCTCACCGTAGCAACCCGCGAAGGATGCGGGCCCTGTCAAGTGAGCATCTGACCCTGTCAGACTCCTCTCAGCAATCGCACTCACCTGGCCTTTTCTGCCGTCTAAGGCCAATAACAGAGGGCGACACGTCCCCATCGTTCAATCATGCGTTACAAGTTAAGTTCATCCCGACGGCTTCCAAGCAGCCTCGTTACGTGGACGGCACAGGACTACCGATAAAGCACGCATAGATGATGGTTCCCAACTCTGGCCAGACCCAGTGCGGATTGCGCCGCTCGGTGGAATTGCTTGTCCCAGGCGGGAACACATCCAGCCCCAGAGGGCTTCGCCATCATGTCATGCGCCTCCATTCTCAGGTCGCATGGGATCTGCATCCAGTCGCAGCGGCCTTCTCGGCATGGTACTACATAAACCGAACCAATTTCGGACCAAGCACTCAGCTTCGCCTTCCCGCGAAATCTCCCGGGGCCGCTGTGCTTTCGTCCTTCGTTCACCATGCTTGCAGCAGGACTGCTTCTCCTCGCTTCTTTTCCTTTCTCACTGGCCCGTCATCGTGGTGATGGTGGATTTCGTGGCATATTTTCCCATGGAATCAGCTTAGTAATTGGACTCCGTCCTGCCAACATCATTGGGCTCCACAACGCTCTCCTGGACATCAGTGACCCTACGAGTCCTAATTACGGTAAACATCTGTCCAGTGATGAGGTGTGTATTTTTTGCATTGTCACACTGACGTTCTAACCCAGTATTATATGACAGGCCAAAGCATTTATTGCGCCCACCCCAGAGACTATCCAAGCGGTCACTGGTTGGCTTGCTCAGCATAACATCACAGCGAAGGTGGCCTCCCCCTCTGGAGATCTCCTGCATATGGAAGTCGATGTAGATACCGCGAATGCACTGCTCAGTGCCAACTATGTTCTCTTCCCCCACCCGGATACCGGCTCGACCGTTTATACGACCAACTCTTATTCAATCCCTTCAGAATTGGAGGGACATTTGGCTTTCGTTTACCCAACTACCAGGTGTGTGCAGCGTTGGATCAAATAGATCGTATGCCAATTAGTGATGCTTTCTCTTCAGCGTCTTACCGGCCATTGTCAGCAATCCTTCAGTTACCAAGATCAGCTTCCCCAAACACTTTCGCAGAACGCGGTCCAAGAGAGCTGCGATTTCCTCTTCTTGCGCCACGACAATGACTCCGCAGTGCCTCCAGGCGATCTATAACATTCCCACCTCTCCTGCGACTGCGCCTAGCAACAGTATCGGAGTGAGTGGTTTTGCAAACGAAGTCGCGAACCAGACGGACCTACAGGTGCCACTCTCACTTTAGTACCTCACCGCCTGAGGGTGACTAACGAGTCCGTATAGGCATTCTTCCAGTCATTCCGTCCAGACATCACGAACGGATCTTTCTTTGTCCAGTCCATTGACAAGGGCACGGACACTGGCTCGGGAACAGTCGAAGCCGTAAGTCAATATGTCGAGCATATATCTGATATGCGCCTTGCCCTTTCCTTGTGGGACTAAGACACTGCCTGTCGCAGAGCCTAGATATCCAATACACGACCGGTATCGCGACCAACGTCAACACGACGTTCCTGACAGTTGGTAGCCGGAACCAGGACGGTATCTTCGGCTTCCTCGATATTATCACCTCGCTCCTTGAGGAACAAAACCCGCCCCTCGTCCTCACGACGAGCTTTGGATTCGACGAGACGTTCTTCCAGGCGAACCCTGACATCGCGAAGTACGCATTATTTATAGCCCCTGCCCCCTCCACACACCCCATTAATATCTCTGGCGCTCGCCCTGTAGCACGCTCTGCAACGCCTACGCACAGCTTGGCGCTCGTGGCACCAGCGTACTGTTCGCATCTGGAGACGGCGGTGTCGCAGGCAGTCGCTTCAGCGACACCTGCAACGCAGACGGATCATTCGTGCCCACCTTTCCCAGTGGCTGTCCATAGTGAGTCTGCCTCCGGTCGTGCGATCAGCACTGTTCAGAGTATATTTGTTCTGCGCACTGACACTGACATGACGTGCATCACCATCAGCCTCACGTCAGTCGGGAGCACGCAGGGGAACAGCCCCGAGGCGGCCGCCCAGTTCTCGTCGGGCGGCTTCTCCAACGTCTTCGCGCGCCCAGACTACCAGAGCGCGGCCGTGGAAGCCTACCTGAGCACGCTCGGGACCACGAACGCGGGCCTATTCAACACCTCGGGCCGCGCGTACCCCGACGTCTCGACGCAGGGCGTGAACTTTGCGGTGAACATTGCGGGGGAGCTCGAGGCAGTCTCTGGCACGAGCGCATCAAGCCCGACGTTCGCGAGCATCGTGGCGCTGCTCAACGACCAGCGGCTCAACGCCGGGAAGGCGCCGCTCGGCTTCTTGAACCCGCTGCTGTACTCCACTGCCGCGGCTGCATTCAACGACATCACGTCTGGGAATAACCCGGGCTGCAACACCACTGGCTTCCCGGCGGAGTCGGGGTGGGATCCTGTACGTCGTGCATCATGTTTCGGCTTTTTGTCTTCTTGGGTGTCTGATTTCCAAAATCGCATGTAGGTGACTGGTCTTGGGACACCGGATTTCAACAAGCTGCTCTCTGCTGTCATGGGTGCGCAGTAGAGGTCGCTGCTTAGGAAGAAGAACCGGTAGATGCTGGAGCCGAAAATATGGTCTCGTCGTGGATCTGAGTCTTGCTGTCTGCCAATTGTCCTTGTTATAACGAGACATGCTGATGACCGGGCCCGGTGAGGGGATGATCGATAAGAAGCCTTGATGTATGTATGCCCGTACAAACTGGTCTGAGTGAACTCTTGCCACGCCAGGTAGGCCATTGTCAGACCAAATCCAGCAATTGTTATCAGGACAGGTCATCCCAGGCATGTGTGAAATACTGTGTCCCGCTGTCAAATGCGGACAGCGTATTAGGATTGCCGAAGACCGTTTTCGTCAAGTTGTGCAGTATTACATTGACCCTTAATTTTTGCTGTCTCAGAGCCTTCTGATAAGCATAAGTAGCCAGTACGTAACCGAGCCTGACGAGATGCGTTACTGCGAGTGCACGACGTCATGCGCTGTGGCTACCATCTAGATGCGACCATGCTAAAAGTATTCGACGTCGGGGTACCGGTTCGCAACGGTCTGCGGAGGGGAATACTAGTTTTGTCCCTCGAGCCTCAGGGTCCGCGCCTGGCACATTTTGTTTGGCACATCAACGCGAGTTGCCACAAGCTACGTGAGTGTGGCACATGGTATACTCTTCTTCGAAAGTTAGTTCTACTCTCGTTTGGATCCGGGACTATGCGCCTGAGTCTCGTCGCAGTCTGAGCCATCAGCTACAGGCAGACAAAAGATTTGCCGGTACCGAAGTTCACCAAGAATTCTGGACTACTGGCAGAGTCCCCCGGACAGACCCATAGCATGGGTCCCGGGGTGTTCGGTAATACCAGAGTGCTCCAGGCCATCTGTTAAGTCCATTTACAGGCTTCTTAGACGCAGTTCAGGACCAACTTGAAACGCTCTTGATCGCCGCGAGACATGGAGATCCGAAGCGTCCTAGCCATAATGTGCGCCTAGCTAGAGGCCCGACCTACTAGTACAACGGAGTTTGGCCTGCGGTTTATGGACCCCATTGTAGGATCTAAGCACCTAATGCTCGCCATGTATTGCAGCAGCTCGTGTACCGTAGAGAACATCACATAATAACATGTGGTCTCCGAGTACCCGTCTGAACTCGCACTCCCCCACCTGCAGAACAGACATCTACGCAGATTTAGATCCAGCGCATTTGAATCCGATGCCAATTAGCGCCGATAGCCGCCCGCTAGCCGAACCCAATCCGGAAGGTGGTCTCGCGCCTCCCATCGCCCGTCTCTCTGTTCAACTTATGCCCCGGACGTCTGTTGGGGAGCACGAGTTCAGACAGATGGGTACGAGACCACGCATATGCTAATCATGTTACTCGGGTATCGCCCTTCCTACTTTTCCACTACCATATCACTGGTCTTCTTCGTCGGGACGAGGAAACAGATCCTCGCGTCGCGTCCACCGAATGAAGTCGTTCCAATGAGAGACGAAGGTTTCCCCAAAGGTAATTCTCCTTTTGCCTTTCGCCTGCGCTCTCCGGTCGTTCACAGGTCGGGCAATGGTGCTATCGAAGAAGTCGCCGCCGCGGGACATAATCTGAACGGTTTTGGTGCGATGTCTCGCATACGTCTCGTAGAGTTTCCCCCCGGCCATACCAGGTGGTCCTTGAAACCCTTTGCCTTCATTCGCCACTGCAAGATTGAGCGGGGGGACCCTGGCGCGAGAGAAGTACATGAAGCAACAGAAAGAGTTGACCATGGGAATGGCTACAATCTGTTCCTGATCCGGCCGCTCAGCAAAGGCTACTTGCACCGCTTCGATGACTTGAGGAGCCATGTCGTCGATGACGCTGCCCATGAGTTGTTTATACGTCAGATCCGAACCCATGATGGCCTCCTCAGTGCAAATCTTCACTTCGACAACAGCGGTGTTGTACCGGATGAGTTCCTCGCCATCATCTGAGCGGAGCCATGCGTGCGAAAGTCGGAAGTCAGGAAGGCGAGATAGCTTGTAAGGGACCTCCGTGGAGGAGGAGGTACCGAACGATTTCTCCAAGTCTGTGGCAGCGTCCGTGGCTGACTCAGAAGAGGATCCGGAGTCGCGGAGAAACCGACTCGGAACTGTTCGTCAACAGACTTGTTCAGTCGCAGCCCGATACGAACGAACACCTCGAAATTGGGATGTACTGACCTTCCTCGCAGCCAACAAATTTCTCGTTCAATTCTTCATCCGCCTGCTCTTCTCGCTCATCGTTGTCCTCAACCACAGCTCCGTTTTCTAGATCATCGTCGGCAAATTTCTCGGCCTCGTCAGTGTTTGAGCGGGAGGGACTGGGGAAGTAGTCGGAGTCGTGTAGCTGATCCAAGTCGCGTAGTTTGATAGTGCCCACTGCAGTTACGTGGCCTTGTGGGGCATAGTAGTAGGTGTGATCGTCATCGTCGCATTCTGCGATATTTGAGATGTGTTGGAGGATTCTATCGAGGCCCTCGTACAGATCGACCTCTCGGCCAAAACGTATAGCATGTAGGATTGAGCGACGGGCACTGGGTAGATGGTCGAAGTTATTGCAGGTCAGAGGCATGGTAGCGCGTAGTGACGGAAGACGATCGGAGACAAGTCCACGTTGTAGCTGTTAGGATACCACCCAACACATAGCGATATAAATCACGATATCGGTCACGCATCGGGATTCCAGAGTGTTCCAAAGGTGTTTCGATGGGAGAAAAACCAGGTAGACGTCGTCACGTCCATTGATTGGCGAGTCCCGTTGTTTGCTCTTTCCAAGCCCACTGCCACTCATGGCTCTTGTCTCTCGGGCCGCGACGGTCCGAAAGACACCGACGCGTGACTGCATGCGGTGACCGGGGGAAAACGAACACGAACGGAGCGCGACTCCTCACCCGCACGCGGCACTCCCCCCACCACCATCTCATACGACCGCATATCGGACGTGCCCTCAGGCGAAGTCTGTAGCAGGCCCAATTCACAACTGCAGATCCCTTTGCCTCTTCCAACTCTTCTACTTCACGATGTCTCTTCCCGACTCTGAGACGAGAACCCCGGGACCTCCACCCAAATTGCTCTTTGCGCCCACAGATGGCAAAGCATACACTCCGGAGGTGCTATCCAGTCAAAGTCTCTTCAGTAAGATGCCTCTCTAATGCCGTTACACATGCAGGATCGCCGCATTGTCTTTTCCCAGCAGCCCCTCGAAAGCCAGAGGCTTCCGAGGTACCTTATCCCTTCCCCAGCCTCCCGCATGAAACCCCCTGAGCTCAAGTACGGCTGGCGTCTCGGCGAACAGACATTCATGTCCCTAATCCGCACCCATTTCGAGGACGCCATTCACTACTCCCTCGGCCCGGAGCTCGACGACGACGGGAATGAACCGGACCTACCTCCAGAAGAGTTTCACCGTCTTTACCCAGACACACACTCGACGCTCTTTGGCATATCTATCGTCGACAGCATCCTCAAATACTTGGACGCACCGATCACGGATGCGAACAGGCAGTTGATCGACGTGGATTACTTGCGTGACTGCCAAGGGCGGCCGGACGTCGGCCTGTCGGTCGGCTCTACTTACACCGGCAAGATGCTGCTAGAACCCTACTACTGCAAGCTTAAGGCCCTTGTTTCACCCAACGAGGATGCCAAGTGGTATCTGGGTTACAAGCACTGGCAGTGGCGGCGACAAGTGCCTGAAAAGGTGTCTAGACCCAAAGGTGAACAACGTCCTTCTTGCTGTGACAGTGCGAAGCATGCGTTCTTATGCTGACCTTGACTTTCCCCGATCTTAGAGAAGAAAGCCGTCGCGACAGCGGTCAACAGGCCGACACCTGTTTCCTGACCACTATCCGTCCCAGGATGTCCTCCGAATCTACAATCCATTCGATCGTCCCACTGCCCATCAATCGGTGGCAGATCGTTTCCTACTCTCGTGTATGCAGTACTTGTACATGTCTAAACACGATTACCTATATTCCCACTTTGCTAAGATTCTGTTCGGCGTTCGCGACCTAATATGAACAGACGGAAGGCAACTTCGCCTAGCAGTGAGGTTTGTGGCGCAACTGGTGAAAACGATTAGATACCAGTTGCCTATCATATTTGTGCATATCGATGATTCGTACGAGCCGCCCTCAGGCTGGACTGCGTATTGGTCGACTAATGGAGAGACTCGGGCTTAACTTTCTAACGTGATAGGATTGGGTTCAAGTCGCGTGGCCGACGACGGCGCGTCGGTGCTTCTCGTTGGCGCCTAACATTCCATCATGTACAGTGATCGACAGCCGAGTCTCCAGTCCGTCCGCGGTCCTCGGGCGACGAGTAGAGATAGACTCCGGCAAAGCAGGTCAGTTTCCAACGTTGCCTAGCGCAACTGTAATTCCCACTAACCAGACCTGATCCAGGCAACTGACGGATGAAACGACCACAAATGCCCCGCTGCAGCTGATGCTTAAGCATCTCTATCATGATCATGCCCAGTTCTGTGCCGTGTTCTCACAGTAAGTAGTCACATCAGGCTGCCATCCGCTGCTACGCCCGGCCCCTTGGACCGCCGCCCTGATGTCCAACTGTGATTGTGATGGATAGCCACATCCCGCACAGCTCTCCCCCGATCCCCTCTTGTCTTTCTAGATACCCCCTCGCAACCCTCCTAGTGCGAAACAAACTTCTCATCCAGCTCCGCAAGAAGACCACCCACGTCTACCACCTGGGGGCCCAAGCCCGCCCATGTCGTGACGATAATCATCGCGCCAACGCGTGAGAGGGATGCTCGTGTTCGCATCCTTTCCAACGGCAATGATGTGATGACGGACTGCTTTCAGGCCCA
Source organism: Ganoderma meredithae (assembly GCA_022814645.1). Lineage (NCBI taxonomy): Eukaryota > Fungi > Basidiomycota > Agaricomycetes > Polyporales > Polyporaceae > Ganoderma > Ganoderma meredithae. The sequence goes on from JAKLMY010000179.1 coordinate 45,430, forward strand.
ATGACAGTCCGCCATCCCATCATTTCCTCCAGATGCGACTTGGAAGCCGCGACCCGGCCACTTGGCCGTAGCCGCCTGTCCCTGACGAGCCCTCAGTGCCCCGGACTCAGGACTGTGTCCGGCTGCCATCTCCAACATCTCCTCCGACGCCTTCCTCGTGCGACTTGGCCCTCCTTTGGCCGTCCTGGTTGTCGTCCGCCTTCATGTACTGACGCTGGACGTTCTCTCCTTCACCCCCACCGAGTCCTTCCTTTTCCCGCTCTTCGCCTTCCTTCGCAGATACTCTGGGGTCCTTCTTTTGTCATCTAGCCAACCTGCCTTGCTGGGGCTTACGGCGACTCCACCAATGGATTCTCTAGGTCGAATATTGGCTTTCTTCCTCCTCTTCTCTTCTTTGCTTGTGCAGACGTGCCGTGCCGATCACACCTTCAACTGGGGTCTGGGTCCCAACAGCAACGTACGTGTATCGTCACTTCCGAATTTCGTTGGCGTGTGTTCTGAGCATTCCTTGGGCATCAGTTTATCCAACAAACGTTCTCAGAATGCGACAAGGTTCCAGTTCGCCTCATCCCCCTCCAGAATTCAACGACTTTGAATAGTACTGGTCCCTATTACATGTTCGCCTTCGCCCCGGAGGGTATGACAATGGTGTCGCACATCGGAGACAATCAGGATTCCTTGGTGTGGCAGGTACAGAATCCTAAAGGTACGGTTTCCCCTATTTATTCTCATGGGCCCAGTGCACCAACTTTCACATTCCAGGATCCAATCTTCTACTCACCGTCGTTGATGGCAATAACAATACCGGAGGGTTCGCAAGCTCTTATTATAGCGTTATCGGTATGTGGAAGTGGAATGACCTTCCCCCTCCCTATATCTAATGACTTATCAATATGTTCAGCTGGAGACAGCTCCTGCCAGCCATCGACTCCGAGCAACCCTCCAGTAGTCCATGCCAATGTCTCAACCACTATTAACACATGCGATCCTTGGGGACTCACGATTACCGGCGGCGTCATGCCGTACATCATCTCCCTTGCGGCTCTCAGGTCACCAGTCATCACAACTGTCCCGCTGGGGCCCGGTAACGACGTGCTGACCTTCATTGACCGGGCGGACCCTGGCACGCAGTTACTGGGTAAGTGCCACTCCCTCTATTTTGTCGTCATCTTGTTCTGAACGACCGGAATAGCTGCCGTTGTGGATGCGTCAGTAACTATTTTCATCCATTCCTGTCACTTACTGATCACCGTGGCTTCGTCTCGACAGCACGGGCCAGTGGGGTATATCGTCTGTAGCAGTCCACACTGCAGGGGCCCTTGTATTTCCTGGCGACTGCCCTGGGCTGAATACCAGCTCCGCGACCACAGCACAGATCCAAGCTCAAGCAGCAGCAGCAGCGGCGGCGGCGGCGGCTGCCGCACGTGCTGCTAAAGCGAAGAATACTGCCATCGCGCTCGGTGTGGTTTTCGGGCTCGTGGTGCCGCTGATTCTCGCGGGAGTGGCCTTCTGGTATTGGCGACGTCGCAGGCAACTTATGTCCCGAGGAGTTGTAGACGGCCAAGATGCGCGACCTCGGCCGTTCGACCCTGCATCGCCGGAACGCGCGTTGGAGCGGCCGAGCCTGAGCCTCGATACTCGGATGGTCCAAGTCAGCAGCCAGCCTCAGCGTACCCCGTCGTGGGTTGTCGACATCAACTCACACTCGTCCGACCGCCAGACAGACAGTCCGACATCGTTCGACATGGCGTCCACAGAGGTCGGCGGGGCCGCAAGCATGCCCATACCTTATCTCACATCACCGGCAGTGCAGTCTTCGGCCGTGTCAATGATCCGCTCACCGCAGTCGCAGTTCCCAGTCTCTGCGGTGACGCGGGCGCCGTCAGTCGCGCGGACACTCGTCCTCCCCGAGGTCGCACTGTTCACGCCGAACTCGACGTCTCCCGCAGCGACGCTGTCCCCCTCGCAGCGGTACCGCAAGATGCTCGAGGCGCACGCGGAGGCGCAGGCAGCGCGTGCACGGGGCTCGGGCTCAGGCATTGGCTCGGGGCCGCCGTCCCTGGCGGGCTCGAGCATCCGCGTCGCAGAGCCGTCGTCGCGGCCCCTCGTGCAACGGTCGCAGTCGGCGGGTCCGCCGCGCCCGTTCCCCACACAGTCGACCGCGCGACGCGTCGGCACGTCTCTGCGCATGCCACCCGTCGCGGCCATCCCGGAGTCGGAGCCGGGCGTTGGCCCAGACATCATCATCCAGCATAGGGATGGGGGCATCGTCGAGGAGCTCCCGCCACCGTACCCCGTCGACAGCAGGTATCCGGGGCCTGCGGATGTTGGACCGAGCACGATGGCGGTGTCCTTGGGCGAGCCGGAGTCGCCTCCGCTGGTGGGCCCGTCGGGGTCTGGGGGTCAATAGGGCTGTTCTAGGGTGTGTACGCTGGCGGATATGTATTCGTAGGAGTACGTGTCCATTTTGCATTCTGCGTTCACTTGGTTGGGAAGCTGGTTTCTTGTTTTAGCTTATTTTCTTAGTTTTTACCCCACTCCTCTTCGTCTTCTGACGACCTGCTAGTCTCAGGCCTACCCTTTTTGCATGTTGGCGGGTGGGTGGTTGTGCAGGCACGATGCTCGCGCTGTGTATGACCATCATCGACGCCTCGACGGTCTTTTGTCTCTATGTATCGTACTGTAGCACAAGTTGTATGATATGGAGATGAGCTCTGGGGGGCACTGCTCGAGGTCCACGAAACAACACGTGCATTAGTGTCGCTGAGCTGACAGTAACAGTATTCATGTGGTTGGTAGGCTCATGGAACTCAGAGAAGGTCATAGTCAGTGGTCACTGGCATGCGGACCAAGTCCGGAACAGAGGGGTTGTCGGCAGGACCTGGGTACCGTGGAACGGTCGTAGTCGTACCTTTCGGCGGCATTCGAGGCAGTGCAGGTGCCGTGCGCTCCGATGTACACGCGCGACGTTTCGGTGAACGTTGTCTTCTCCGAGTCGTGGTGGAGAGCGCCTGTCATTTCGAATTCCTTGCAACGAATGCGAGTTCCCTGATTTGGGTCTGGCGCGAGTTGCTAAAGGGCTCATTTACAAGTCAGCATAACATTCTCCCAAGAGTGACAGACTTTGGGCCTTTTGGGAGCTTGAAATTGCGCGAGAGCAGGTAAGTAAGTATTTAGTCTGAGTTACCAAGCGCCGGGCCACGAGTCGTTGGGCGTCAGAGCTACCTCTTTGGGAGCACTGAGGCCATTAATAATAACATGTCAGCATGGGTAGGATAGCCACTGAATTGCTTCCTTGGTAGCCTGTGGGGTGGAAGCCGGTGTGCTGTCGAGTTATTTTCCCGATGGTGGTGACTGCCCTCGACAGAGCTGGTAGAGTTGTCCTACATGCACTTTCGGAGCCTCTGCAGACCAGCTGCCAACGGAGGGATGGTGAATCCTTGAGGATACGTTCGAAAAACGTCAGATGATGTCGATAAGGTGCTGAGCTCGTACTCAAGGTCCAGGCAATGGCGGATCCGGAAGTCGCGGCTCATTCAAGGTGCACTAAGTAGTCGGCGCCTCGACGAAATCTATAGACCGATTATTAAGTGCAAATGACGACCGGCACCTTCCTAAGCTTCCAAATTGCTTACGAGAATTACCAGGAGGACGGCTGGAAGTTGAAGACGACGGCTTGCGCGGTTTGGTGGGTGCAGGCTATCAATGTCAATGTCAATGGTTGTTTCAACGCGTGCGATAGAGGTGGCTCTGGAATGCGCCGAGAGCGAGCTCTGGATGCGCGTGGACAGCGCCTGGTCTGGGGAGATGCCACTGCTAACGTGGTAACTTGTAAGCGCATATGTCGAGGCTTATGTCGTGGTGCACCCCACCGGAATTCGGAAGAACCAGATAAGGCATCTGACATAAGCGGCAGGCAGGGGGCGCCGGTGGAGGGATTCGGCGGTGGCTTGGGCTCGCGACAGAATTCGGCCTGCAAGTCCTCCCGACTCGTAGCTTCGTCCTCGACGCCGACCACGCTCTTGCGGGCCTCTTCCTATCGTTATTCCGTCTACGTCTATCTTCTTACGTGTCCGTTGTTCCCTCCACTTTCCACACAATACAACGCCCACTTTCCTACGCCCGCTCCGGGAGGATAGTCCTCGATGTCCACCAATAGTCGAGGTCCATCCGTGGACCACCTTCGGGCTGTGACACCGAACATCCCACTACAACCCGACCACTTCTATGGAAACGAGTCAATCCAGCTCCCTCCATCCCCCAACTCCGATGGTCGAGACTGGCTCGACCCTGCAGACGATCCTACCGCTCAGCGAGGCATCCCCGTCTTCAGGCCCACCCTGGAGGAGTTTCAGGACTTCGAAGGATACATGAATAGGGTGGAGCCATGGGGCATGCGAAGCGGCATTGTCAAGATCATACCTCCGAAGGAGTGGTTAGTCCTTCATCCTCTTTTGTACTGCTATCTCGATCCACCCCAACTCTCCTGTGGGTGCACGCAGGTCCGAGCAACTTCCATCCGTGGTACCACAACTGGAAAAAGTCAAGCTCAAGAGCCCTATCGAGCAGCATATGCTAGGTCAGGAAGGGCGGTACCAGCAGCAGAACATCGAGAAGCGAAGGGCTTTGAGCGTGCGCGAATGGGCGGAGCTGTGCGCGACGGAGGAGCTGCGCGCGCCCGGTGTGAACGAGATCGGGCTGTATGCTCGGGCGAACAACGGGTGCGCGAGGCGGACGAGGAGAGGGAGGAAAGCAGCGACCATGAACGGGAGCGCAAACGGCACCGCGGATGCGAGGATGTCGGAGACTGCCGAGCCTGAGCAAATCAAGCGCGAACAAGACGACGAGGCCATCCCCCTCCACCCTGATCCTTCCCCCTCGGCCCTCATCTCACCGCCCAACAGCAATAGAAACCTTTCTCCTGCAGATCATGACGAGGTCGCTGTCGAGGCACTTGTCGAGCTAGAGTCCGCGTCGGGTTCCTCCAAGTCGTCCGGGCGCAGACATCCTTTGCCTCAAGAGGAGGAGGACGATGGCGAGGACGAGAGCACGAGCCAGCGCAAGGACGAGGAGGTAGAGGACGTGAAGGACGTGAAGCCTAAGAAAGGTAGACGAGCCCCGCAGACCCGCGAGACCAAGGAGGCCGAGCTGGCTGTTCGTGCTGAGAAAGATCGCGAGTTCCTCGACTCGTTTGAGCCTCACAAGGCGTGGCTCCCTCCCAGTACAGAACCGCACAGCTACACGCACGATTTCTGCAAGGACCTCGAGAGGCGGTATTGGAGGAATTGCGGGTTCGGCAAACCACCATGGTATGGCGCTGATATGCAGGGTCAGTGCCGTCACTTTTTATCCCGATGGCGCTTACTGACAAATAGTCTCCCACCTTCGCGGTCCAGGATCCCTCTTCGCCGACGAAACAACGGCCTGGAACGTTGCCTGCTTGCCGTCCGCCCTTACTCGTCTACTTCCAGCATCTTCCAAGGGTCTTCCTGGTGTTAACACGCCGTATCTGTACTTCGGCATGTGGCGGGCGACGTTTGCTTGGCATGTTGAGGACATGGATCTATTCAGCATCAACTATATTCACTTTGGAGCGCCGAAGTTCTGGTATGCCATGCCCCAAGCACGAGCAAACGCTCTCGAACAGACAATGAAGGGTGCGTGTCATCATAGGACCTTTATGTTGTAGCTATATTGACTTCGACTCAGGTCTGTTTCCCGGTGCAGGCAAGAACTGCGACCAGTTCCTGCGACATAAGTCGTATCTTGCTTCACCCACTCTTCTCGCCAAGACGTCATGCCGCCCAAACTATCTGGTCCAGCAATCCGGGGAGTTCGTCATCACCTTCCCTCGTGGCTATCATGCGGGCTTCAATCTGGGCTTCAACTGTGCGGAGAGCGTTAACTTTGCGCTTGAGAGCTGGATAGACATTGGAAGGAGGGCGAAGGCTTGTGGATGTGTCAATTTCAGGTCAGTTCATACCACTAGACGAGAACCTGTAGCTAAATATTCACCATCAGCGTTCGCATCGACGTTGACCAGTTGCTGCGGGACCGAGCGGCTGAGAACCGTCAAGTCTATCGCAAACCCGGCAAGTCACACCTTATCCAAGACGAGCCGAACGACGACCCCGAGCCTGGTCCCAGCAAAAAGTCGACAGCTGCGAAGGACGCGAAGTCCAAAGCCTCCAGGAAGCGTAAGCCCGAGAGTGAACCCTCCAGCACCAAAGCAAAGAAGCAGAAGACCAAGTCATCGTCTGCCTCCCCTTCTGAACCTGTCGCTTCGTCGTCCAAGGTCACTTTGGCATCGCCTGCGAAACAGATCAAACGCGTGATGCTGAAGATGGGTCCGCCTCCACCCCCGAAGGGGCAGGAGTTCCCTTGCTGCCTCTGTCCGTCGGGCGACAAGCAGGGTCTGTTGCGTGTCCATGACCCGCCGGCATGGTGGTACGATGCTGCCACTACTGATGCCAAGTTGGGTCCGTGTATGGCGCATGGGGAGTGCGCTGCGGTCATCCCGGAGACATGGGTAGACGAGATCCAACTTGAAGGTGAGATGGGTACGTCAGATGAGAACGCCCCAAGGCTGGAGAAGGTGGTGTTTGGCGTAGATGCGGTGAGCAAGGACCGTTGGAATCTGGTAAGTAGTGGCTCCATACCGAGGGTGCTGGACAGGAATCGCTCACGCGTGCGCAGAAATGCACCGCATGCACAAAGCTGAAGAACAGGGCACATGGCGCAAAGATCCAGTGCGTCAGCCCCAGGTGTCTCAGAGCGTTCCATGTCTCGTGCGCCCGAGATGGGCATGCAAACGGAGTTGTATATAGGGTCCTTAGGGAAGTCGAGAAGGAGGTCATCTTGGTGGACAACCAACCTCCCCGGCGACAACCCACGCCGCCGCCGCCGCCGCCTGCACCCGGTATCCTTATTCTACATCCAGATCACCAACCGCATCCTCCTAAGTTTGCCGGTCCTTCTGGCGTTGCCGCGGTAGTCCATTCCATGGACGTAGACCTCGTACATACTTCATCAGCTCTAGCAGAGGACCCTCCTGAGCCCCGAGTGCTGAAAAGCATCTGGAAGACAGAGGTGGAATTACTCTGCCATCAGCATAACCCGGTGCGCATCACTTCCATCAACCTTACGTCGAGCTGCTATCTGAAGACAATACAGGCCACGCTTGCAAAGAAAAAGGAAGCGAATGAGAAGCGCATCCGCGACCGGGTCGTGAACATACCTGAGGGGAGCCTGATCAAGCTCCGCATCACGAATGGCATCTTCGAGGTGCAGTTGCTGCGGATTGTTGAGGAGAGGAGGACAGTAGAAGTGTTGTGGGACGCAGATAAAGACCTGAAGAAGGAGTTCAGTTGGAAGAGTGTCTTGGTCGGGAACACGGAAGGGATCGTTGCGCAGAAGCCGAGCGATGTCGCGCCCAAGCCTAGTCGTGAGTACTTTGTTCTATTCCACACCAGATGAGATGTCTGACTGCTCGCGTCGTTCAAGCTGCACCTGTTACGTCGCGATCGACAGTTATCGTTCCCAGCGCACCATACCCTACATCGGCTTATCCCCGCCTTGCCTCTGCGCCGGTGCCATCTCCTGTGACGCCTTCTGGACACCCTGCCCCTCCGCCAGCATCTTCCACCCCAGGCCAAGCCCCTCCACCTGTGTATGCTTCCTATTACCAGCAGCCCCGGACGGCAACCTATTCGTATGGGTCTTGGCCATACCCATACTCTGCCTCACAACCCACTTATGCACCCGCAGCTGGTCAGCCCTCGTCTTCATCATACTCCCCACCTCCGTACCCTCAGCACCATTACAATCACTATCCGTACGCAAACACCGCAACTCAGCCGCCCTATCCGCACTGCCCCCAGTATACGGGCTATAACGGGTACGCTCCCCCACCTCCGCCCAGTGCGCCGCCTCCTCCCCAGCAGTTGGCGCAACAGGACGCCCGTCAGAAGGCGCTGCTTTGGCAAACACCCTATACAGGCCCAAAAGAGTCTGTCCCCAAGCCGCCTCCGCTGACGGTGCCTGTGGTTCCTGGCAATTACGCCGACGGTTACGGGTCTGCTCTCACACCTCTAGCAAGTGCGACTGGTAGTCAGGGCCCAGTTGAAAATGAGTCGGCGGTTGACGGTGAGGTTTTCGGCGCTTTTCCTCAGGCCTCTCAGACTGCTTCCATTGAAGCATACGAGAGTTCTGCGCCGATGACGACCGCCGATGCATCGGCGGCTGCTGTCGTTGCGGCCGTCATGTCTTCATGATGATTTGCCTACTCTGCGACTGTCACTTTGTGCGTTGGGTTACATAGTTGGACATGTTAGTTTGTCGTGATGTTGTATATTACCGTACTTTAGCGGCGTACATAAAAGGGCATGTACATGAGTCCCAAGATTGCAGGTATCGACGAGGAGGGTATAAGTAGACATTGTGTAGAGTTTCCGAACACTGATGGAGGTAACGAAATATTCATGAGTCTGGGATCCCCCAGAACACCGCTGTCGCAGAAGTCCACTTTCATCCTAGCTACGGAACAATATCCCAAATAATCTCTGATTGTTCGAAGCTCTTTTAAAGCTCCCATCCGGCTCGATGCCAATCCATGCGCTTAGTCGTCCTCCGGAGAGAGCGCGTCATAAACCGGGCACAAACGCGACCACTCATAAGGCACGGGGTTTGCCTGCTTCACGCGGGGTATTTCCTCGGCTAGGGCGACCGCGAAGCCAGCCTCGAGGTGGAAGTCGATGTGGCAATGGAGGAACCAGGGGCCGGGGTTGTCTGTCCGAAAACGGATCGTGACGTTGTCTGTCCGAAAACGGATCGTGACGTTGTCATTCGCCGCGGACGTGCCCGTCGAGATGGTGTCGCGCCATACGGGGTTGCGGTAGTTGTACACGGTCGAGCCGGCGCTACGTACTACCGCGCAGAGGTACTGTCGGGAGGAGTCCGGTCAGTATCAAGAACGCTAGTAGTAGTCAATGGAGGGCGCGGAGAGGAGAGAAGCGCGTACGCCGTGCATGTGGAAGGGATGGGGACTACCGGGTGCGCGGGACGTGGCGGGGAAGGTGATTTCGATAGACGAGTGGGAGGGGAGAGAATAAACGCCGCCAGGAGGTAGGAGGTCTTGCGCGTCTTCCTTGCCGCTTAGGATCTGGAGGAGGATGGGGACGGGGGGGAGTAAAGTTGGCGTCGTCGATAAAGAAGTTCGTGCCGTTGAAGTCAAAAGCCATGTTGAGGACCAAGTCGACCCCTCCGGCCTCGAGTCTGCTAGGCTGCGAGTGCGATGAAGAGGTGAGTGGTTTGCGTAGGTTATTTTTAGTGGTTAATCACGTACTGTCCACCGCGGAATGAAGGGATGGAGGTTGGTTTGCTGGAGCAAGTTCTGCGTCGACTGCTGAGACGTCACAGGCTCGACCACGTTGGCATCGTCGTAGCGAAGGATGGCAGAGTTGATACCACCTGCGAACCCGAGGGTACCAACGTTTGGATTGGTCCGGATCCAATAATTGTCGATGGTTTGGTTTGCAGTGAGCTATATGAGATGCCCTCTGAGTTTCACTCAGAATATGAGTGACCGGAGGAACTCACCACAAAGGAATAACGCTGGGCGGCGAAGATCTGGATGGAGTTGACGGTGACGGGGTTAGTCTCGACACCATCGGCTTCAATGACGGTCAGTTCGTGTCCGTCAATGCTGAAGGTGTAGGCAGGGTCGCATGACAGCGACACTAGGCGGAAGCGATAGCTTTCACATGTTCAACATCTTCACGCGAGTTGACAATTGACCACGCAGATACCGCTTGCTATGTGTAACGTTGATAACGGCGAGGTCTTCACCGGGCGTATCAGGACTGCGACCAAAACCGTTGATGAGGGTGGAATTGGGGAGGCCAGCTCTGGACGTAATGAATGTGAGCGACAGAATCCTGTTTCTCTGGTTGGAAAGAGGCATGTACTCACGGGAAACGTGGACCAAGCTTGGCGGCAAAATGATACCAGTCTGCGAGAGTGATGACGGTCGAGTCTATAGAACATGATGAGGACACGTTCGAGCGGCAAGGTTAGCGGAATCCTACCATCATCGACGTCGTAGAGCCATCCAAGAGGATCAAAAGCGTCGTGCACCACCAATGGCCCTCTCAGACCATCCCAATATTGTGCAGAGAGATGGCTGTGGTACCAGAAGGTTGCTAAATCGACAAGATAAATACCAAAGACCTCAATGAAAACAGCACAAAAAGACTGACCGGCCTGATCGAGAACTCGGAAGTCATACAGAAACGAGTCCGCACTAGCGATTGGGCACAGTGCGATGAAAGCGGGTCCATCAGCCCAATTGGTGGTTCTCTAGAAAAGGCCGTGCCAGTGCTAGGGAAAAGACGTCAGTATGGGGCATAGACACCGTAAAGTGAATGAGACATAGGATGCTCGTCGTCTTCAACATGGTACGGCTGATCATCTTGTTGATGACCTTGAGACTGAAGTTGTCTCCCTACAGCCAGGTATTCAGCAAGGGATTGTGTAATACTAACTGCAATACGAGACAGACCATGTTACCGGTAATGAGAGGTGAGGGGAAAACACCGTTTACCACGACGGCGGCGCGGGAAAAGCCAAGATGTCTGAATTGGAGATGACTAGATCAGTGACAGGTCCGATGGCCGCAAACGCAGAGGCGGGCACTGCAACGAGTCTGGCCATGAGGGGTACAGGTAGAGAAGACCAGTCTCAGGTGAGTCGGGACTCGGCACTGAGTTGAGGGTCCTTTATATCCATTCAGCGAGGTCACCTCGCCAGGGGAAGTACCTCCTTCTACCATACTGATATCAATACGGTGCGGTACCTGATGGTGCGTCGAATTAAACCGTGATGCGAGTTATGGCATTGCACACGACCGATCCCAGCGGGCTGGGCGAGCTTGAGAGAACAGATGGTTTGCTGGAGCGAAAGTTTGCTTGCACATTCCACGGAGCGTCGCAAGGGGTGAGGTCTGAGTAAAAATCGCATTAGAGGTCCCAACAGATGACCCTTGGATGACCCTATAGATGAGATGAGATACAGACGTGGAATGTGACAGGTACAAGGATTCCTACCTCTCGTAAAGCGGTGGCTGGTCCCGCTGGTACGGAAGACATTGGATGGGTGGTGCCACGAGGGGGGAGCGAATCGATCCGAGGTCTCCGACAAACGTTCTTGCGGTGTTCCATGGGTGACCGCCCACGTTGACAACATTTTAATGTTACATTTAATTATGGAAATTCCTATTTGAACTGAGCGCATTGGGTCTAGTAAAGTCGGTTGTGGTCGTGTGCTTACGCGCATTGTCAGTTGGAGAATAAAAGGAGCTGGGCTGAACAACGACGGAGTCGCTCTGTACATGTGGAACCATCGCAGGCGAGAAGCTGTGTCGTATGCACGGCGCTGCTGACCAAGCGCTCGTCTCCCTTGCGGCGGTGGCAGGCGGGAGTCCCATTCGCGTTTGTCGCCGACTCAAATGCATGTGACATACCTTTCTGTGGTCTGTTACGCTCGCATGACTTCATAATCGCCACCGCTGCTTTCGTTGCGCTTCAGCTTCACCTGCGTTTTCCTTTGCGCCCTGTATCCATCATCATGGTCCATGATCCAAACCTCTCTCGTAATGCGCGCCTTCAACAACCTCTCTCTCACGCATACGCACCGCAGCAGCGCCATGTAGAAGACTAGACCTTATGTCAGTAAATCTCTTTCACTGTCGCTATCGAAGCAGAGCGTCATAGGACACGACGAGCGGTGCGTGAAATCCCGTCGTACTCAGCTCCATCCTGTAAGACTGGTCGCTGTATGAATATCATAGCTGTTACTCTTTGTCTTCCATCACTTTTCATCCTGCCCATTCTCTGTGCCGCTTCATTCGTTCCCTTGACTTTTGACACATTTCTCGTCATATCGGACCTCTGCACATCTCTACTCATTGTCGAAATCCAACAACGTGGCCTGCCTCACTTTCATGCCGTTGCTTTACACTCCGAGATGTATGTTTGTACTTAGTAAATGAGGTCCTATGTTATACCACTCAAATTCATCACTGCATTCGCCATGTCCATCGTGCTCCATCATGAAGCTCGCTATGCCACGCCAGGTGCATAGTACGCGAGAGACAATGGAATGCAGAAGAAGAGTGTGAATAGCGCAAACACATTGCCTAGCACATTTCTGAATCATAACGTACGAAAACGTAGCTGACATAATGTAACTTTCTACACCCGTTCATGTCCGCAGCGAGACTTGGGGCCTTCAACCGCATCCGTCTCACCAAGACCCCCGGAGCGGAGCGACGGGGCGTCTTGTATTCATTACTCTACTCCATCATGTTCCCGATCGTCTTTGGTGCTATATCCGCTCTCCTCGGAGACCCCAGACAATTCTTCTCTCACTGGCAAACGGTCGCCGTCAATTCAATGCCCTTCGCCCCCCCTTTGTTACCGACACACATGCGCATAGACACATTCGAAGGGGATTTGTGTTCCGCTCAAACGTCGGTAATAATAGCTCCACATTCCGCCGTTGTGACACCCTAGCCATACAAGCATTGGCAAGACGTAGGCAATGGTGGCAGCTACCATCGGCTCGCGCTCTTGCTATACTGTGAGTTACCATGTCAACACCGATTACGACGCGGACGATGCACCCGCCGCATGCGGCCCCACTAACGCCCCATCTCATGCGATGAGCCCTGCAACCCGTTCATATGTGTGCCGGTTGATAAGATTCTCTATTGACTTCTCAACGGTCAGCGATCTTCTTTGACGGAGCCGTGACATCTGTTCCGCCTAGTCTCCACTCTCACGCGTTACGCTCGAAGAACGGGTGATCGGCGTTGTGGCTACGCGGCACATCCAGCTACACACGTAACGGTGCTTATTGCATGTCGGTGCCGATGGCAACACTTCACGGTCGACTACTGCTCTTCTCTTCCGAGGTGGAGACTGATAGCGTTCAACCCCTTCAAGGGCCAAGCTGGGCCTTCAAAATGAGTCTTCGATGGACAAACCGCGGCCATCCGAGTATTGCAAGGTTTTAATCGAATGCACCTGGCCCTGTATTTTTTTACTTCAACTTCGCCGAGTCGCTTACATTCGAGTGGGTCGGGATATGGCATGTTTGATCTGGTTCTGAATGAAGTGACCCTGGGCGTGAGGATGCCGATAAGTACTCACAAGCTGCATAGGTTCCCACCTGCTTCAGGTCCGCCAAAACACTCACGACCAAGTTTGCATCTCCATCTGGATACGCCAGCCTCGAGGACCTGGACAAAGGACTTTCCCCTGACGTCAATAGCAGTGCCGATGTTACTAGCGCGACTGTTGCGACAGAAGTGAGCACATTCAGGCTCCTGACAATTAAGTTCATCCAGTCATCCTGCAGCGCAGATGAGTCTCACCGTCATCGACGTACAAAAGGCACTTTGGTCATGTGCGGAATCCGGAAAGCCTTGGGTGATGTCATCTGAGGCTTGAAATTGAAGCGAAGACCCCGTTGCCAGACGGCTTGACTCGTGTACTCACCTGACCTCTGACTTTACGAGAGATGCTGGCACGTATTGACCCCGAAGCATATCAACAGTATTTCTGACGATGCCTCTTGCACACTCCTCGCTAAAGTTCTACCGCACGCCGCATGTCTCTAATCGAATATGACGCAATGAGTGCTCCGTTAACCTATTCATAGGAATGCCGCTTCTATGGTGATTGGCCACTCCGTGCTTCGCAACCTTACTTGACGGGTCCACGAGATTCGTGCTTCGTGAATTTGTGCCATTCTTCTCCCCATCTCTTGGAAGACCAGCTGATCGGCATCGTCGCAGGTTCTAACTCCGTCAAGGAAGCACCATCCGTCCGGTGCCGGATGCGCAATGATTTACGGCTATAGGCGAATTTTTGCTGCCCGGATGCGAATCACGTTTGGAGAAGGGAAGACAGGCCGTGGACGTTAAAAGCTGACCGTTTTCTGGGTTTGGATGCCCCACAGTCGTCTTGCCTCTTCGACTGCTCAGTCTCGGCACTCCAGGGTCTTACGCTCCCAGTTCTCTGTTGAAGGCGCCTTCCCATGTTTCGATTTTCCAAAGCAACACTGTCTGCTGTGGTCGTGGGCGCATTCTTGTGCGCACAGACCGTCGCAGTGCCAACAGCCGTGAAGCGTCAGTCGGGGATTACTGCACTCACCGAGGCCCAGATCACCGCGTTCAGGCCGTACACGCACTTCGCCAGTACGGCCTACTGCTCCCCGGCATCGACTCTTGCCTGGAACTGCGGGGACAACTGCGAGGCGAACCCCACTTTCAAGCCGGTTGCTTCAGGAGGAGACGGCGTCCTCACCCAATTCTGTCCGTCGGCGTTTCCTCTTCATATCCATTGATGCATGTTGCTCACTTGTGAATTAACGTCACGTTTTAGGGTATGTTGGATATGATCCTGCATTGAACGAGGTCATTGTCGGGCACCAGGGTACCGACTCGAGCAAAATGTAGGGTCTCCTCCTTGTTCCAAGGCCGTGCGGCAACTCACGACGAGAAAAGTATACCCGACTTGACAGATGGAGACTTCGTACTCGGATTCTTGGACGGAAATCTGTTCCCCGGTATTGGGTTCGGCAGCAGTGTTTTGGTCCACAACGGGTTTGCTGCTTCCCAATCGAGGTTAACAGTCCTTCGGGTGGTCACCATTGGTCCCGCTGACCCATTGCCCGTCATAGATCGGCATCGGATGTGCTCGCAGCCGTGAAGAACGCGACGTCCACATTCAAGACGAACAAGGTGACCGTTACCGGCCATTCATTGGGTATGTTGTTGCTGTAGGCACGGTCGTGTCTTCACGATTGAAACACTCGCATTTGACAGGCGCTGCACTCGCCCTCCTGGACGCTGTGTTTTTGCATCTGCAGCTTCCTAACGCTACCACTCGGTTTGTGGGGTACGGGCTTCCGCGGACCGGAAACCAGGCATTTGCGGACTTCGTGGACGCGCAGTCGATATCAGTGACACATATCAACAACAAGAAAGACACTGTGCCCATTTTGCCTCCACGCTGGCTCGGATACCATCACTCGTCTGGCGAGGTGCACATTGACGAGTCTGGGTCGTGGGAGGCGTGTCCTGGTAGGATTGGTTCCGGTTGAGGGGCTATGAACGACGCTGAATTCTTGATATGCAGGTCAAGACAATCCAAATGCGGAGTGCATTGTGGGGGCGGTGCCCAACCTTTTTGCGGGAGATGGGGCGGACCATGCTGGACCGTACGATGGAATTACGATGGGTTGCTGATTATCAGCCTGGAAACGCTGCAAGACGATGCGCAGCAGTTGTGGAATTGCTGAAGATACTTTAGAGGGGTTGAAAGACGTATCGATAATGACGCACGAATAGCAACGTTGACCTAGAGTCTGTGAGTAAGTAGTGAGCGCGAGAGGGCGGTGGAACGTAAAAGCCTTTTGGCGGAATTTGATAAGCATGTCAAGGCATAACTCGGCAGTTGCTACAGTTGCGGTGTCAGTGAATGTACGACAATGCCTGCGACGTCGACGTCTTTTTTTTTTTTTTTTTTTTTTTTTTTTTTAAATTCTCGTGTATTGGCAGTATCTACGTATACAGGTTTGCTTCTCTT